>NBZA01001741.1:0-12147 GCA_003054995.1 Aleochara bilineata
ATCAAACACATGATTTTTTTTTGTACCAATTTTAAGGAAAATGCACTCATGAACAACTCCACTTGTAATTGCGTCAAGTATATGGTTTAACCACTTATTTTGTGTAAAATTTCATTTAAAATTGAATGGTGTCAAAGCTGAATTGCTATCTTGCATAGGTCAGGAGATATTCGCATAATTGTGAAATTTTAATAAAATTTGCAAAAATTGATTTTTAGCCAAAATTTTTAAATTTTTTTTACCTCAAATCGTATTCATTTTAGTACCAAAAGAAAGTTTGAACAACGTAGAAGATGAAATCAAAAACAGTTTTTAAATATTCACTATAGAACGCGAGATATTCGACTTTAAATTTTACATTTTTTCAAACCTCACTTAATAAGGCCAAACCTCATATTAGAAAAAAACTTTTTGTCTCAGATCCCATTGATAGTTATACCAAATTAAAGTTTGCACAGCGTAGAATAAGAAACTGCAAACACTTTTCCAATATTCGCCATAGAACGCGAGATATTCAACTTTAAAACTTTCGCATTCTCTAACTTCAGTTAAAAAAAGGCTGTTTTCCTTAAAAACTATGAAATTTTCAAACCCTTTTGCTCCGCTTACAAGTAAGCTAAATTGTTAGTTTAACCACTTATTTTATGTAAAATTTGATTCGGAATCCAATGACGTTCAAGTGAAAATCCTATCTCTTATGCCTTAAAAGATATTTGACATCAAACACATGAATTTTTTTGGTACCAAATTTAAGGAAAATGCACTGATGAACAACTCCACTTGTAATTGCGTCAAGTATGTGGTTTAACCACTTATTTTATGTAAAATTTAATTTAAAATTGAATGACGCTAAAGCCAAATTGCTATCTTGCATAGGTCAAGAGATATTTGCATATTTGTGACATTTGATATTTAAAGACAAAACCTCATATTACGAAAAAAAAATTTGTCTCAAATCCTATTGATACTTACACCAAAAGAAAGTTTGGACAACGTAGAAAATGAAACTGAAAACAGTTTTTCGATATTCGCAATAGAACGCGAGATATTTGACTTTTTAGTTTGATTTTTATCAACTTTTCAGGATCAAATCAATTGTACAGATAATAATTTTGTCTTGTATGCTAATATAAATACCAAAAAGGGTTAGACATTATAGCAAATAGTTTTAACAAACTATTTGTTTGCAAATTGACCTGTTTTTAATTCATTATAACAATAATATTCTGAACTGGCAATTTACAAACAATATACTTCAGTTGTTATAAGTCCAGTGCATGAGAAAAACCCCCAGAAGGAGTAGGATTTATGCAGCCATAAATGTTTCCAACGAGAAATTGTTTATCCGCTGAGACCACGCGAAAACATCTCAGGAGGACGATTGCAGGCCGATGGGTGGCATGCTTAAGTTCTTTTCTGTATCAGAAGTATTTGTTATTTGGTGGTAAAAAGTGAATGGATGTTCCTTTAGGGATTTTCATTTTACCTAACTTAACCTACCTACCTATCTATTGTTCAAGCAATTACAATACATATTTATATCCAAATCGATCGAATGGAATTTTGCTGAATTGTCGTTGAACTATTCGTGCACAATTTTAAGTACACAAGAAGTAGTTTAAGTACACAAAACTAAAATTTAAAAGTATAATAAGACTCGAGGATGAATAGCACACCTGACGTCTTGAAATCCAGTCGGCGATGGCCGAGAATGCTAAATGAAAACTTCAAGAAACTCACATCAAGAAAGTGCAAAAGCTTCTCGACTCAATCGTCGTCGTCGTGGTCTATGCAAGCCTAGATCTAACTAAAAGTAATAGAGATTTGGTCGCACGTGCCGTGCTGCACGGTTCATTGGTGGTTCGCCACGCAAATTCACAAATTATGATAGCTTAATGCTGAATAATATTATCGCGAGAGGCAGAAGTTTCCAGCCACTAGCGGCACAATAAAGCATTAAAGCGTATAATCAACGCACGCGAAAGTGTTCTCGAGTTTCTTGTCGTTGCGCTGCTACGTGAGTGAATTTAAAATTCAGTAATTAATGCTAATCATGCATTATAGAAACTTTACTTACTCAAACTCACACTTACTCAAGTGTGAATAGAATGCAAAAAAGCAAAGCAACTCGTGTATACGTTTTACTTTTCATCCCTCTGATGGTGGGTGCATTTGATTCATGTTATTCATTTTCTTTGAAAAATGACTAACAAAACCCACATACGTACGTAGCAAGCACGTAAATCTACTTTATTTCAATAGAAAACCTAACAATTGCGGACTGAAAATATTTCCACAGGAGTTTCACTTCACTTCACTTCACTGCAGTGAGTTGGAAGGTTAAAAACTTCATGACATTAGAATTATTTTTAGATATTTTCATGTATCTTTGGTGTTTTTCAAGCAATCAGTGTGCTTCTTTCGAGCTTCGACCAGCTGCAAAAGCTTTCCGAAAGTAGCTTTTATTATGAGACGAAGGACGCCAAAGAAGCTCGAAGGACGTTTACAGATTATCCTGACATTTGCATCAAGTCTACATTAGTCAGTTTTTTGCTAATTAAAGTTAGTTTTTTGATAAATTAACTGAAAATGATAAATGGCAATAACCAAATACCTAAGTAGAGCATTGATCTTGAGAAAAATTACAATTAGTAGTGGAATTAATTACTGGAATTAATTACTTCAAGACAGTTGATTGAGAAACGTAATTGACGTACGGCTGAAGTACGACAATTACCCATGCAGAAACATGTCTGGCTATCCCTCAGGAACGATCATAGGTGCTTGGGTATATCGAGCGGCACAATGCATTATTTATTATTAGGATACAGCAGTATCCTGCATGAACTGACGTGGCGCATTGATTTTGGCATAGCATAGAAGCGTTATGAGCCAAATTGTAATCGACATTCAGGGGCCAACGTGTCTCGCACCGATATGTGCTCGGCTCTATACCTTCTTTATTACCTCATTCATCAATAAGCCTGATAACGACCAGCGTCTATTGATGCCCACTCGAGGAACAAGACTTTTCCATAGCTGTGCACTTTGCATCACTTACCATGTCAGCCTGCCACTTTGATGATAAAATGCAATATTCAATTTCTTTGATCGTCATTTATTTCTCTTGTCGTCGCCCCGCCGTATACTTGAATGAGCATTTTGAGGTTATGATTTTACTCTTTTACTGACTGAGAATGAAATTTTTAATGATTAATTATGAGTTGAAGATAAGCAAAAGGGATGATGATCTGATGTTTTGAATTGCCTACCACTTCGTTGGGCTGAAATTAAATCTTTTACATACATATGTACGAGGATCAAATTATACGGGAACATAATTATTACACAGTGAGGCAGCTAAATCCTGGGACGCAGTTGCAGAAAGGGTACGTCTGGCTGGTCTTGTTTTAATTAAAACAACGTGGAATTAATTTACGCAATGAGAGCTCTTTGCTTGCTCACGACATTTAGTCGAAATGTAAAGACAAGATTGGTGGTTTATTCATATTTAATTCATTATCTATATAGACCTGCCTTTTATTCTATATTGAGTGTTTTATTTTTGTTAATTATTTGAATTCTAATTAAATTCATTTCTATTAATTAATTAATTTCTAGTGGGACATTTATCATACCACAGGGTTTGTGGTATGCCAACACGCATTTGACCATAATTCGGTTAGTTTGTTGTTGGATAAAAAATAATTAACAAAAATAGGACTAAACATACAGACAGAGTTTTAGGCAGAATTTTTAGTAATAAATTAAGTAGAGCTCAGTTCAATGGGAATAAATAATAATTAAACCGCGAGTTTAATAGACATTCACTTAACAAGAGCACAGATGAGATTAATTGACGTTGTACGCACTCAGTGGACGGGCTGCAAATTAAGTTGCGGCAAAATTATTAAATTTGCATTGACTACTATATAGTTCATTCGTTCATGCTTCGATCCATATTTGCCTGCACATTTCTAAACAGTTTCCTGTAATATTTCTGCTGAAATGACTTCATATACCTACTATTAAAACTTAATACATACTGTAATTACTTTCAAAGATGGACTTCTTGAGTCACTTCTTAGGTGTCGTATTAATCACAATCGTCGCTCAAAGACCAGACTCCAAACCTGAACCAGAACCCATTTGCACCTAAAATGTGTCTTTGCAGGAGAAGCAGAAGAAGAAGAAGAGATGAACATATTTCTCTGCTGGAAGCACATTGCTTTTTATCAGCCGATGTTTGCGTTTTTTTCTTAGATCAGCACGCCGAAGACCAAGTCACTGCAGATCCCTAGACAATCTCCACTTTTTGAGCCCTATTTAGGCAAGATAAAGCGTATAATTTTGGTAACATATTATGCCCTCTCGTACATCTCTTTCAACAACTTGGAATTCACTGTATTTGCTTTGCTAGCTAACATTTATGAAGTTTTTTTATTTTTTTATTATGAAAAATATTAAACCAACAAAGCAGAAATAATAAATGACCGTCTATAACACCAATTATTTCAAAACTGATGATGGGTTTAATAATACAAGGTATATACTCTGGATACTCTGAATTAATTGGAAAATTTTAAGTTTTCAAGTAAAATCGATTGGAATATAAATTTTCCTCTCGCACGTATGTACGTACACTGAACTAATTGTAAAATAAAGTTTGAAATGGATTTGACAGATTGACAGCTTTGCAATAACTTGCATGCCGGAGAAATACCTGAGGTGCTCGGATGCAATTATATATTCATATTAGCAGGAGCTCCTTAGATAGATGGATGTCGAGTGGCAAGCAAGGCGAAAGTTAAGAGAAAAGAGAAGGCGAGGCTGGTGGCGGCATTGCGTAAAGACATCCAGCGACTGCGATCGTGAAACTTTTAACACTATGAATAATTTATTGCTTCATTACGCGCCACCGGGTAAAAGTCTTAAGACGTTCTACTATACCGACCGGTCTAAGAGCAAACATACTTCAGCTCCAGCTTCAGCGACATTTCAGCCTGCATGTACCTCTGTTATCTCCCGAGAGAACAAAACAAAAAAGTAGTTGGTTTATTGTATAAAATAAATAAGAGTGCCAATGAAATATTTGCGTTCGGTATTTTGCAAGTAAACAACATTTTTTGCTGGAAAAACGTACATTTTAATAAATGAATAACAACAGTATTGATATCTTTGGCATTTTCATTTGGGAAAACATCGGGCCAATTATTTTAACAATGATCTCTGCACGTATAATGTAGGTACCTAGAGTACCTACATACAAAAGTTTAACAATTGAAAAGTGCTGTTAAATTTGCAATAAACATTAAAAAACAACAATATTTATTCATGTAGGTAATATTTCACAAAACAATAAAAATTTCATCACTGCACTAATTCTCCGAAGTGTATTATTGATACCAAAATGGGCTATTTTGTCGTTTTGCTAATTTGTCGGTAGGCTAATTTGTCGTTTTAAGCAATATAAAATTAAGATTTGACATTATTTTGGAATCAAATGAACCCTTAAGCCACCATACGTGGTTTAATATCATTGCAAAGCACGCTTACCAATAACTTCACGAATGAATCATTCCGCCACGAAGCCGCATTAATTATGCGAAATGTTAATTGGATACTCAAACCTCCGGTGCAATTGCGCGATTGCAATTTCAACGCTATCCGAGCACAGCACGTCGACTGTTCTAATTATCAATACCACACAAGCTGATGACAATATTAATACCTGTGAAAACACAATAAATATTAATTACTTTTTAAATTAATTACGTATTATACAACTACAAAGTACTGTTGTTCTGAAAATTGAGGTTATAATAGTCGCAGACTCATGTAATCTACATAATATGACGGGAACTAAGAAGCTTATGCATGTACCAAGGCAGAATTCGCTTCTGAAAGGGTACAATTAATTAATTAGTGCATTAAGTAGCTGGGAATTTATTAGGGATGCTCATTGTTACAACTTTCTGGGAGAATTATACCTAAAGTGAGGTTATGTTCAGTGTCCTGCTAAGTCAAAGTAGTTTCAGGCTTCACCCAAGTACTTAATTATGATTTACTTAACTTTCCTCTGATTAGAAATATTTCAACACTACTTTAATGAACGTTCTGCCTGAACAATTACCTTCTACAGTAGCTTAATTGCGATTTAATTACTGGGATACAAAGCTTATCGTGTGGAATTAAGGTTTCAGAGTATAATTGGGATAATTAACCAATTTTAACCCTTTTGAGATAAAGAAAATTGCATATAAATTAGAACAAATTACCGTAGTTTTATCTCGCTGCAAACTGGAACTTTTGCTTCAGCTAGGAGCGTAGAACCAGCAGTAGTGAGTGTTCCAGGGCCTCCCAAAGTGCCCAAAGTGATAGCACTTTCTCGCTGACAAAAGACACACACTTACCCATGTCGTCAGCTTGACAAATTAAAGCTAAGGGAGGACAAATGCTTCTTTAATTCAATTTCCATTATTGCGTATAAATCAATTTCAGACAAGACACAGAACAGCACAACTAGGGAACAGTCGAAATCTGTTTAAATTAATTAATTACGTGACTTGACAATGTTTAATTAACTGATTTGTTTTTTTGTTTTGGGTGTTTGCTAATTAGTTCTTTCTTGTTACAGTGGTTGGTGTGTTCTGCCTTCTGTGTACTTCAACAAGTCATCTTGTCCTTAAATCAGGTAAATGTTATTAATTAATTAATTAAACAAACTTGAATTTTAAATTATAAATTCATTGCAATCGAGTCCAATGCATGGCAAGTGAGTGATTGAATGAATGAGTGAGTGAGTGAGGAACCGGATCCGAGGCAAAAACACGTTTTTATTTGTGGATGGAATCGATATTCGATCCATTTTCAAGCCATCAATTGCAACCGCGACGATGCATGTGCATGAATGCATGCCGAGCGCGTTTATACAAAATGATGCCGCTGAAGAATTGAAGAATATATGATTTATGAATGAATGCATGTACGTTGGGCTGCATACGTGACAGGGGCAAATGCATTCATACGAATTCGCGCTGCAAATTTACTTTTTCGTTGTCAGTCAAAATATTGACTTACAATATATAAGAAACACAATATATCCTAGATCAGTTTAAGACACTTAATCCAATTTGAAGAGAGATATCTTCTTGGAGACGAAAAAAAACCCAAATATGTATGTATCTCTCTGATTTATCATGCTCATAAACCTCAGCAAGCAAAATATTTGCTCAAAGATCGGGGGCTGTATGAGGGTCACGTAGAAGTAATATTTCCCAAAGTCGCAATCTGGCCACGTTCGTAACCCGTAACCTTTGAGTTTCAATCTCTTCCAGTGGCAATTTCTGCGCAACGCGCGTGTTTCATGCCGTCTTGTGTCTGCTTGCAGGTGACATGACAGAATTGACAACGAAATTCCCCGAGATGCCACAAGGGGACATGAGTGCCCCCCGACAAGTGCTTAACCCGCAGGACGCGTGCTACGCATTCAATAACGTCGATTTGGAGAAGCAGGAGTTTTACAGTCCGGGATACCCGAGCCCATTGTATCCCAATAACACTGAGTGTGTGCTCGTACTCGAAGGTAACAAAATCTTTTTCTGTTTTTCTTTGCATTTCCTACGTTCAGTCAGTCATAAAACCATATTTCCTGGCTGCAGCGAAACAATCTGCTTCCTGATTTTTATTACCAAGGTGCGGCAAAGAACGCCAAGTTTTAAGTTTTCTTCAGAAAAAACTTGTGTGCGGCAAAAGTGCAACAACCTTTTGGCGTGTGATTTATGTCGCAGACATGTGGTTGTTTGGGTTTTTGCAAGAGAATCCAATGACCTTGCATATCTGTCATTCGTGAATAACTTCCGCGAATGTTCCACGTGCATGAAACCAGGCAAGCCAGAAATCAGTTCAGTTCAGTTCAGTTCCAGTCTGGTTGTTCTTTTGCTCCTTGGCAAAGACCTCGCAATCCAGCACGCCTCGGCATTCAACATTTATCGCTGGTTGCCTGCAGATAGGAATGCCAAAGTATCTCTACTCTACTTTCCATACAGTTCTGTTTCTTTGGCAGTGAAATACAAACTTAGTGAGTGAAGAAAATTATTGTTTTTAACTATTTCCATGTGCGAAAGTACATAAATTTCTTGCATATTCATCTTGGTTAATCCTTGCGGGGATATTCAAGGCACGTACATGAGCCGGAACCTCCATTAAAGGAACCTGTAATGTGATAGGACGAGTTCAAATAAATTAAAGAAAAGTACAGAGTAAAGTGCTTGGCTTGCCTCTCTATGAAGCAGGTAAATATCTATCTATCTATCTGGTGATTTCAAGCATTAAAGGTAATCAGCCCAAGAGGGAATTTCACAGTAGGCTGGCACTTTGATTAATGAGGTTAATTCCTGCTCAAGTTGTGCGGGTTTGCGCTTGTTTGCTTGTTTGTGGGAAGCATAATTGTTTGACATAAAGTTTACCTCGGGAAGTGCGAGTATTTGGATGAAGGCCCATGGGATGATAGACAGTTGCTTTTCCGGTTGTTACCGGCTCAGCAAAAGACCAACAAACACCTTTTTACGAAATTTCTTCCAACAAAATTGATTTTTCAACGTGTTCTTTCTGATTGACAAACTTGCCATGACAACAAAGACAATTTCTGGCTTTGGCTTTAAATTTTCAAGTATGTAAGCGCAAATCCATATAAATGTAAAGTGGGAAGCATACACTCAAACTTTCCTCATCCTGCTTGCCAGCTTTAAGTGTTCTCGGCATTTACGAAAGATATACTGAACTCATATCGACATACACGTTCGGAAATGTGCCTCCCTTGGTTCTTGTTTTGGTTTAATTTTCGATTCACTTGCTTGCTTTGCTCGGTTTTCATAAGGAAATTGCCATGTTTGGCTTACATTATGCGTTCGGGGAGACGTCATTTCAGCAAAGAGTGCAGGTATCATTTGGATTTTGATTTAATGCAAAGATTTCGTGATTTACTAGTAGTAAAATGAATTATTCGCTCTTCTCCGGTGAAAGAATGCCTCACACTGAAAGGTGCTATAGTCTGCTTGTGGAACATGCGTTAGGTTAGTGGAGATACCAGCAGGATAAGGCATATTAAATTATGCATTTAACTGCTGTGTCTGCAGGATGCAGTCAAGTCTACAAAAGCGCCATAAATCATGCTGGGGAGCGGATGAAATATTCGAGAAGTTTCACTTGTTTTATATGCAATCCTAACCTAAAAAAACAAACAAATAACAAATCTATTCCTAACCTAAAAATGTGGTTCCAGCTCCTGAAGGACATCTTATTAAGCTAGACTTCCGAGACTGGTTCGAACTGGAACCGAGTCAGGACTGTAAGAACGACTACCTGGAGGTGCGTGACGGCGCCCACGGCTACAACAATCTCATGCTGCAGCCGTTCTGCGGGTTCAAGTTTCCTCCGATGCTCACGTCCTCCGACCGGCACCTGTGGATCCACTTCAGGTCCGACGAAAACATCGAGCATCGCGGCTTCAAAGCTGTTTACGAATTTATACCCAGGCCCACATCACGTGAGTGCTTTTAGATTGCAGTGCTACATACATTATCCATCCTCAGGCAGATCCCATGACCTGGGTTTAAATTGGCGCAATTTCTTACAACTTTTTCTTAAGATGAACGGCTGACAAGTGATGAATCTTGCCTTGCTTATATGCTCATATGAATGGCTCATGTACCTACATATTGCTCATCTTCAAAGCGCTGGAATGAGAACTCTTAACGCATGAACACTCAGTATATTGGCGTAATATTTTGCGTGCGCATTATTTTAGAGGTACTTACCCTGTCGTAACAGAGGCATGAGTGCTTCTATATTATATCATAAATATCACTGACATCATAAATACAAGAAGAAACTTGAACGATCATATGATATTATACTCAATGGTAGGCAACCATAAACGCACCAAACCAGCTTTAACCTTACATTATAAAATATAATTTTACATTTGAATTCGTGGTGTTTTTATTGCTTTATGTGCTTTTCTGCTTTGTTTAAGTGATACGCGGTTTATATCCATTCATTTATTAATGATTTTTGCCCTGTAATTGTGATTAACACTGCAAAATGCTGCATGGCGGTCAATTAATCTTCTGAATCTGAATTCAGCGCTGGACATAATGAACAAACTGAATGAATGAATCCTGCTTTTGGGAAAATTCTTCATATCTTGCTGGAATTTTCACATATGGGTTTGTAATTTCAGCGTTTTAGGGAATAAATGGGTTATTAAAACATCCCTTACAAGCTGGGATGTATTCTTTTTGACAGGAACGGGGAACGTTAATTAATTGCGGTGAATTTGTAATGTGATTTCAGTTTTAACGCCAGAGATACGGCCTTGTGTGATTCACGTCAGTGGGAATGAAGGGTTCCCGAAGAAGAGTGATATCAGCAACGATACGCTAGAGTTTAATGCCAAATACGGCCTTCCTATCGATTGCATATGGGTAATTAAGGTGAAGGATGGTTGGCGGGTGAGTTGAATTCTATTCAAAGGGTTTATTAATTAATTAATTAATTTTAATGTTATTAATTATGTTTTTTAGTATGAGGTATAAGTATTGCATTTGATATTATTATTTAATAACCTCTAAAAGGGAAAGAAATACCTAAGATCCTTAGAAAAATAGTTTAAAACTTTAAAACCAGTCGTAAAATCATCTTAAAACTTGTTGGTTTTCTTGGTTCTTAGTTAGTTCTTCGTGTGCTTCTCTATAAACAGGGATGAAACACAAACATCAATGTCTGTGTTGGTTTTAAATCTCATCTCAGGGAAGAATCACATCACCATTGCACTTCAGTGACTTTATGTGACATTTCTTGTTAGTAACAAAACCTAATATGGTATAAAATACTATAGATTTATACGTTTTTACAAGAGGAAACTATAAAACTGTAAAATTCTACTACAAAACGACATTTCAGCAGAAACTTTTTAATTTTCAGATACAATTATCTTTCAAGTTCTTTATACTTGCAAAGCCTAACGACTGTGAGAGTAACTTCGTGGACGTATTCTCTGACCGGACGGATCTTTCCATGCGAGATAAGAATTTCTGCGGGTCCATCGCCGACACGGTGACGTCCAAGAACGACGTAATGTTTATTCGCTTCTTCGCGGAGCCGCGCGCGAGTAAATCCACCTTCGAGGCGATTTTCACCGCATTCAGAGATGAAAAGTCGAGTAAGTGCAAGGATAATACGCCGTAAATAAGAAAATGCATGAATGTCTGTCCCAGATTCCGAATGCGCGGCCGACGAATTCAATTGCGAAGATGCTACCTGCATCTCAATCGATCTCAAGTGCAATGGCCGCTTCAATTGCAGATTTCGCTGGGACGAAGACGACTGTGATGTGAGTACACACTTTCGTCGAATACAAATCGCGACATGAACCTTTCTTATAACTTTCTTGGTTATTTACAAAAAGTGCCCCTTAAGAAATGATCCTTCAATCAATTTACTTAAGTATTAATTGTTTAAATTGATTCTAGGGTGGACTCATGGTAAGAGTGTTGAGTAAATTACGCATATATAACAAACAATCGCACAATAAACCATCGCAGAATGCACAAAAACCAAAACATAGGCGTTCTGTATTTTCTTGAACTTTCTTTCTTTTCTTGAGTCGTAGATATAACCTAACACATTTGAATAAGTATCTAAAGTTTAAATTATTTAATTAGTATTAAAATACACTGGAACAAGTACAATTATTATTTATACACCAGAAACAAAGGCACAAATAGTTAATAAATAAACAAATTTAATAAAAGTTGTGCATTTGTATGAAATATTCGAGTGGTGTTGATGATTTTTTGAGTAGCTATAAATTAGGCACTTAATACAGCTGCGAGTGACGGCAACTTGTATAAGATTTATGTCTCTCGTTAATTGGAGTCTTTCTCCTCTGGCGCTTTTGCAGAACAATAAGAAGATGCCGTTCAGCGAGAATCACATCATCATCATTATGGTCATCTTCTCGCTGATTCTCTCGGGCATGTGCTTTACTTTTCTATTCAACTGCGTTAAAAAACTCATCAGGGACCATCGTACAATCCAGGTAGCAACTGGTAACGAGTTGGTTTCATTAGAAAGCGCTGAAAT
>NBZA01001745.1:532-14174 GCA_003054995.1 Aleochara bilineata
AAACCGGAAGCGCTCCTGCTGCTGCCAGGTTGTTGCTGCCCGGCCCCCGCGGAATGCGCACTCACCTCGGCCGCAACGCGTCCCCGACGCCTGCGGTTCTTGGCCGGCCCGGTCTCTTTGCCGCGTGGTCGGCGTGCCTGCTGCTGCCAGGCAATCTCCTCCACCGCTGACCTCGGTGGCAGCGTCCCTGGTGGCCGTAGGGCGGGCGCCTTGCACCTCGCCTCGTCCACTATCACTAGCCACTTCCATCTCGGTGGCCGTCTCTTGTGTGGTGCCTGGTACCGCTTCCTCGGATACCGGCATAACTGTAGGGCTGGCGCCTTGCGCCTCGCCCTCACTTGCACTAGCCATTTCCCTGGCTTCATGGTTCACTTCAGCACTACTCATTTGCCCTCGAAACAACCTGGGCTCAATGCGCGCAGCGAGGTTATGTAATTCTAGCGCGCACGGCGAGAACACGTCCGCACAACTCCTCGCGACTAGAACGAAACTCCCGACTAGAACGAAACTCCCGACTAGAACGAAACTGCATGCATACTTGTTGCACTGTATACAAATTTTCCTTGACTTTCTATTCGCAGTCCGAGGGCAGAAGGAACGTCTTCCTGCTCCTATATCGGCGGGTGTGGGAAGATTTGATAAATCCTCATTTTTATCAAGTAGATTCCGGGCGCGACGTCTCAATTCTGGGGAAATCTGGCTGGCTGTATATCGCACCCGGATTTGCGGTTTTATTAGTTCCCAGGCTAACTCTAGCAGAAAATCGCTTTTTTTTATTCTTCTATTTTTATTATTAGATTTATAAATAACTAAAGCGTTTATTGCCATTAGATTTAACAGGTTATAAAATAGAACCATTGGCCAACATATGGTATTTGTCTGTACATTATATTTTTGGGACAATCTTGGTCTTGTTATAGGTGGTAATAATTTAACTGTCTGATCTTCGCGTGCACGATGCCTCATCCGGTCGTTGATGCGGCGGATACCAGAGGAGCGCATCACCTCCGGTGATATCATGAACCACCCGTGGCTAACCAAGGAAGATCGGAGCTATCCAAGTGTTTCGACCAGCTCGTGCCTGATTGTAGTGGCTATGATGGTGAAGTTACCACGGAACTCTGAAATCATCATGCAAGTTGATTAGTTGTTGTTACTAAAGCATTGGAGTCGATTCCAAGCTAGAAACATTGTGATTTACATTATACATAGGCAAAAAAAGCAAGGGCACCAAGGGTAGTTTGCAATAGAAACGAAAAGAACAATTGTTATCAAGCAAGAACGTTTTCTTTCGAATTGAAAACTGTTTTCTTCAATTTTGTATTTATTGGTCAAGGGCAAAGATGAATTATATTTAGCATCACAGAGAAGAGCGTCTAGAAGAAGAAAAGTGTTAAGGTTACCTATTTATTTTGCCCGTAATGTTCTATTATAAATATGCAGTTGTATATATTAATAAGATAGATGCAGAGTAACAAAGACTGAAAATAATTGTGTTTGTTAACTACTATTTATTTATATTTATTTATATAGGGCAATATTTATTTGCCCTTTTATTCTGGTACCGGCAATGATGATCTTGCTAATTCTTTTATCGTTTTATTATCAATGTTATTGAATGTTCATAGTAGAGTGATTCTAAGCGCAATCGAAACGATGCAAGCCACTGAAGCAATGTGCATTTAATGGCTATTTTGCAACTAAATATTGTTACTGTATTAGGAAAATTATTTAAGCGTGTGTTATCAGGTAAATTGTAAATTGTTTTCCAAATTTGCCCACGAAACAACTTGGGCTCAATGCGTTATGTAATTCTAGCGCGCACGGCGAGAACACGTTCGCACGTATACACATTTTCCTTTACTTTCTATCCGCAGTCCGAGGGCAGCAGGAACGTCTTCCTGCTCCTATATGGGCGGGTGTGGGAAGATTTGATAAATCCCCATTTTTATCAAGTAGATTCCGGGCGCGACGTCTCAATTCTAGGGAAATCTGGCTGGCTGGTATATCACACCCGGATTTGCGGTTTTATTAGTTCCCAGGCTAACTCTAGCAGAAAATCGCTTTTTTTTATTCTTCTATTTTTATTATTAGATTTATAAATAACTAAAGCGTTTATTGCCATTAGATTTAACAGGTTATAAAATAGAACCATTGGCCAACGTATGGTATTTCTCTGTACATTATATTTTTGGGATGCATCATCTTGATGCATACTTGACACAAGTATCACCGGTATGTTTTTTTGTGCAATAAGGCACTAGTCTAGTATCAAGTCTTTTTGGAAACCACATATTGACTGTTTTATAGGATCGGTTTTTATTTGGCAAAAACTCTATCGGGATTTCATTTTTGTTTTTTCGTATTGTGCCAATTTTCGCAGAAGTGATATGGTGGTGAACCAGTTGTCGCCAGTAATGTTACCGCTGGAATAGGCAACTGGCTCAACCAATCGTAAAATTGCATTTTCGGCACTATTATTTTGTTGGTCAGGTCCTTCAGGTTGCCTCCCAACGTACAGTTGCAGATTCAAAGTGTATGTTGTTTTGGTATTTACCCACGCATATACTTAAATACCGTACTTTGCTGACTTACTTGCGTTTACCCCGATTTATAACAGGTGTTTCCGGAACTCTACCACCTCCTTGTATCCTCTCTACCACCTCCTTGTATCCTCTCTACCAAACTGCCCTCCGCCACTTTACATTTTGTACATTCGTAAAGAATGGAAGCAGTGATCGATCCTTCCATATCGATAATTGTGCCACAGAGAGGATTTACATTGACTGCGCGTTTGTTCTTCTGCCTTCTTTACATTTTCTTTATTGTACAGTGTTTCGATATATTTAAAAAAAAATCTGCATCCATTAGGTTTGTGGTTTTCGTCAGACACCGTGTAACATGAAATAGATTAAGATGCTCACATTTTAATGGCCTCAAAACCTGCAGATTGACTTGAAAATTTAGATTTTGGGGTCTTTAGAGACACTGATAAGGAATCTGTAATTGGTTTCTTAAAATCCAAGAATGTGAAATTAATATGTTTGGGGTATTTATCAAAGATCATTCCAATACACATAATTATAAATTAATTAATCAAAATGACTAAAGATGACTTTAACATTTTTATATTTATACAAAAGAAATAGTTATACAAAATGAAATTATATAAAAAACTTCTCGAGAAAAGTTTTCCCGATACCTTTTAAAATCTTTGTTTCTTGCTTCCTGCGCTTCTTCTGATAGCTTTCCAATTTGTAGCTCAATTTCGTCTCTTATCTGAGGCCCGTGGATAACTATTTTATGCACAGTGGTTGGCATTGGATACCACGAATATGTATTTACAAAAAGTTCTGCCGTACTCATGCAGTAACTTGCAAAGGCTGGTACATTAATTGAGAAGCTGCTGGTAATTGCTTGTAATATAACATGAAATCTTGTAATTAAATCTAAATCCACTCAGCAATTAAATTATTTTTATCCACAACTATCTCCAAAATATCAAAAAAATGGTACACATTTTTTTGATTGAATTCTTTTGCTCTTGCCATAGATGTTCCTACTGGGTGGCGTAATAACAGTTGCGGATTTCGCCTCATAAACGCATAAAATCATTTCTTCCCGGCAATTTTATGTCTCTGTTGAAAGTATCTGACAATGAGTATTTTTCAGTGACTTCATAAGCCAATTTTCTTGTCTCCTTGATATTTAATCCAAAAAAACATTCTTCTAATTTGAGAATGTGTTCAGCAAAAAGTTTTTCCATTTCTCCAGAAAGTGTAGGTTGTCTACCAAGTCTTTTTATTTTATTTACAGTTGAATTTTTTTCCATCAGCGTGTTTTTTATTGTTGCTTTTGGAACGGAATAAATACGACTACACTCGTTAAATCCAAAGTCACTATTTTTAAAAGCTTGAACAGCAGTGAAAAATTGCCTCTTATCTGAGGCCCGTGGAGAAGTATTTTATGCACAGTGGTTGGCATTGGATACCACGGATATGTATTTACAAAAAGTTCTGCCGTACTCATGCAGTAACTTTCAAAAGCTGGTACATTAATTGAGAAGCTGCTGGTAATTGCTTGTAAAATAACATGAAATCTTGTAATTAAATCTAAATCCACTCCTAAAATATTTGCAGAAATAGTTGCTGCTTCAAAAAAGCGCCTGGCTGTTTTACCATCATTGGTGTCGAAAGAAACCATTAGTTGTTTTTCGGATATTTCTATGTGGTTTAGCATGTTTATGAGTTCAGTGGTGTTGTTGATCGTGTGCTTGGGTGTGTATTTTAAGTCTTTAGTGATTATCTTTGTGACAGCTTTGTCCAGTTTTGCGGTGGGTGATGTGTAGTTGGCTATTATTGGTCTTATTGTTTGTTCTTTTTTGTGTAGTTTAGCGGGGTTTAGGTTTTTCAGTTTTCTTGTGTTGAAGTGGTATTTTGTTAAGGTTTGTTTTTTTTGTTTGAGGTGCAATTTTTTGTAGTTGTGGCATGGGTTGTCCGTACTTGACATGTTGACATGTTGTTGGAGTTTTATCCAATGAAACCAGACGGTGGTTCCAGAGTGGACTTGAAACCACGTGAAGGCAAATCAGCAACAGTATTTGTTATAAAATGCGTGATGAACTTGAACTCGTACAATACTGTGACAACTGTAGGTGAAAAAACTATTGTGTATGTTAATTAAGTTTAAGGAATTATTTTTTGTGTTTCGGCACAGGGAGGTAAAATGCATGTACGCACCATCTCTACCTCTGGTATGTATAGAGGTTGTAGGACTCACTACGTAAAACGTAGAATATACATTAAAACCTCCTGAATTATATTGCAAAGTGTTCTCGCTGTGTTGCTAACGTCGTAGTAACATTGCCGGGAAGTGACTTTTGCTGATAGAATGAGTTTGTTTTTCACAGTTTTGTTTAATGTGAAGGTATGTTATTTTAAATATTTTATATACTAATGTTTTCAAGTTGGTTGTATGTAAATTTTAGTCCGTGGAATAAATAAATGTTTAAGGTGTGAAGGTTAAGGCTGTTAAGGCTTATATAGGGGTTGAGTTGCCCCCACTACATGCCACATTTAGTGGTGAAGCGTTGGTGTTGCTTATCCGCAGTTCTTCCAACAATTATAACTATTTTCTATTTTAAAATTTTACTATTTTCCAGTGTTATAGGTAAGTAAATTATTTCTAAAATTCTCCTTTTCTTTGTGTGCCGCCAAATTTTGAAATTGTTAAACTATACTAGAGTTTGCAAGCGATATGTATGTGTCCGGGCAACTGCAATAATATTATTCCATTGTCTCGGGCAAAAAACTGCATCCAAATTTTTGCAGTGTGTGATTGGCCCATCTAGTAATAAAAGGAGCTTCCGTTCATTGCTACAATTGACATTATATTTAAAATGTAGCCGGTATCTGGTGCTCCAATTACTTAATTAATGTTGGGTCTCTTTCTTTTATATATATAGATTATTTGAGGGACATAAACCTCAGATGAACTGACAGCGCATAGCATTGTTCTGCTAACACTGAGCTCACCTCTCGTTCTAGCCTAAACATATCGTTTACCTTTACGTGCAACCTTTTGCATAGATTTCTGAACAATTGACAATCCAGATTCATCGACGTTAAATATAGTGTCAGCAATTAAATTATTTTTATCCACAATTATTTTTATCTCCAAAATATCAAAAAAAATGGTACACATTCTTTTGATTGAATCCTTTTGCTCTTGCCATAGATGTTCCTACTGGGTGGCGAAAGAACAGTTGCGGATTTCGCCTCATAAACGCATAAAATCATTTCTTCCCGGCAATTTTCTTGTCTCTGTTGAAAGTATGTGACAATGAGTATTTTTCAGAGACTTCATAAGCCAATTCTTGTCTCCTTGATATTTAATCCAAAAAAACATTCTTCTAATTTGACAATGTGTTCAGCAAAAAGTTTTTCAATTTCGGCAGAAAATGTAGGTTGTCTACCAAGTCTTTTTATCTTATTTACAGTTGAATTTTTTTCCATCAGCGTGTTTTTTATTGTTGCTTTTGGAACGGAATAAATACGACTATACTCGTTAAATCCAAAGTCACTATTTTTAAAAGCTTGGACAGCAGTGAAAAGATCGTTTTCTGATCAACGTCCATACGGCTCGGTTGTAGCTATATCTGTCACAACTCTTTCAAAATACACGAATAAATCTTCACACACTACTCAAAACAAAGGAATAAATCTTTGCACACCTGTTAACTCTCGCATAATACAGGATCCAAACTTTTTGTACCTGCGCCCCCCTCTTTGGAAAAAAAATTTGTTGTGCCCCCCTTAATTTTTCTAACAATCCAATTTCATAAACACTCATCTGATATTGTAATTTCGTAATGATTTCGTATTCGTAATGATATTTTGGAATCAGCTGCGTGCCCCCCTTGCAACAGTCTCGCCCCACAGTGTAGAAAGCACTGGATTAAACAGTGTATTGACCAAGTGCATGAGAGAGTGGCTCTCCTTGCTGAGGCTTGGTCGGGTTATGTGAGGCAAGTAGAGAATACTCCTTGATCACTGACCGAGAGCGGCTGATTGACACAAAAGGATACCCGTGCTATCAGATCTGCCAAGTGGGTCCAAGGGTGCTTCTGGAGGCAGCGTCACGAGCGGACGAAACCACGGTGAACCAGACCAACAGTGTAGGTCGGGGTCCCTAACTGGGTGGTGCTGAAGCGTGAGCTGAGAGCGAAGCCGATGGCATGTGCTGCTCAAGCTACACGGGGCAAATAACCATAGTTTCGAGCACTAGGTGCTGTCTAGGTTGGAGGTTGACAAGGCAAGGCCTTGGTGTTGGCCGTAAGGCAACGAATGAGTTGAATGAGCATGCATGCAATGACTTACTGAGCTTGTCGCTCATGGATTTGTTCTTTTGTTGCAGGCTGATAAGGGGCGGGGTGCTTAATGAGAGGAGACGTCTTTTAAATACCTAGCAAGGGCTCGGGCCATTCTGACCTGTTAAATATACTATTGTTATAAATAAATATAATAAAAAAAATAAAACCTATGTTAGGAGTAATGGTTGTTGCCTCTAAGGGCGTACATCTGAAAATTTCCTAACAGTTAGGTCTTGGAATATGTTATGAACCTTAGACTTAAAAAACATTTCTCTTTATGTATGAATAGGTCTAAACAAATTCAGAAGCAATCAAAAATTTAAAGTATGCACTGGCGAATGTGGTTTTCCTAAATTGCACCGGTTCAATGTGAGCTACTAACGCTATTGACGGTTATTGCTTCCTGATCGGCCATGGGGATTGCCTCTAGCCAACGGGTAAAACGCTCCACCACGGTACTGCAATATCTGCAACCTTCTGACCATGGCATGGTGATGATGTCGACGTGGATGTGCTTAAACCTCTGAGAAGGGCGGTTCTAGGCTAATTCACCGACGGAAAGTTCACCGACAGCAATTCATCAAATGGATAATTCACCGAACGGACAATTCATCGAATGGACAATTCACCGAATTTTAATTAATTGAATAAGTATTCGTTGATAGAGGGAACAAGTAATATCGCCATGTATTAAATGAGAGCCACGAAACTTTTAATCGACGAAATAAGCGTTTCGAAGTCCACAAAAATATACATGCAGTTTATTTCTCTCAAATATGGTACAATTTTCTACTTTTTTAAAAAATTATTTGAATGTGCATTTCAAAGAAATCTTTTTTAATTTTTGCGCTAATTTAATAGTTTTGATATTTGTTCTTATTATAGCATCGGTGTGCAGTGAGTTGTGAGTTGTGTTTGTAGGTGCCCCAGTTTTTATGGTAACAAATAGACCATAAGTGTACCGTGAATTGTACACAGTGAAGTAAACATGCATTTTGACTAGAAGTTTTAAATTGAGAGATAGAGGCTAGACTGACTGGCTAGACTAGACGAAGTGAATTCTCTACAGACTCCACACGTCGCACAGTGTTTCAGGAATAGAATAGGTGGGCAAAATATCAAGGAGTACTCAGATTTACATGAAAATTTGTACTCGGGGGTTTTGGGGGTCGCTGATAACGAATATGTAATCAGATTTTATAAATTCAAAATGGCGGATTCAAAATGGCGTAAATTGTTGTTCCAAAGTACTCTGATTGACTTGAAAACTTAGATTTAGGGGTTATAAGAGCCACTGATAAGGAATCTGTAATTGGTTTCTTAAAATGCAAGAATGTGAAAATAATATGTTTGTTAATATTAATACAAAATTAAATTATAAAAAAAATATAAAATAAAAATTAAGTAAAAAAACTATCTCCATCACTAGATTCGCTAGTAACATCACTACCCGAGCAAGGGAAACCATCAGAAGAAAGCAAAAGCTTTACCGCTTCGCTAGATAAAGATTTGTTCCTTTTAGGGCTACTTTTCCTCATATCCGTAATAACAGGATCGGAAGATGCCATAAGCCAGTTGAAAACATCTTCCATTGTTTTCTCCCGAGAAATTTTTCGAGAAAAGTTTTCCCGATACCTTTTAAAATCTTTATTTCTGGCTTCCTGTGCTTCTTCTGATAGTTCTCCAATTGGTAGCTCAATTGCCTCTATTATTTGCGACCCGTGAATAAGTATTTTATGTACAGTTGTTGGCATTGGATACCACGGATATATGTTAACAAAATGTTCTGCCGTACTCATGCAGTAACTCTCAAAGGCTGGTACATTAACTGAGAAGCTGCTGGTTATTACTTGCAAAATAACGTGAAATCTTTTAATTAAATCTAAATCTACTCCTAAAATATTCGCAGAAATATTTGCTGCTTCAAAAAAGCGCCTGGCTGTATTACCATCATTGGTGTTTCCGTATCCCTGCTTTGGCACATCAACCTTCAGGGATAACTTGGTTTTAAATCCATCTTGGATGACCTTCTTTCTGGCTTCAATAATTTCTTTATTTATTTTTCCTCGAGATTGCCACTGTTTAATGCTTAACTTGTAACCTATGTGCAACAAACATTCGAAAAAGCGAATCCACGCATGTAGCGAAGATAAACCAAATTTCAAATATGATTCATTAATAACAGGTCTCGACCGTATATATTCCAGATTATTAAAGATCTTTGATGTGGCTCCGCACAAATAGCACCTCATTGTCGATTTCGTATCTGTAATTGAATTGCAAACCTTGCCATCTATCATAGTGAAAAACATTTTAAAATTAACTACAAGCGATTTTCCAGACAGCACAGTTGCATATGGAACCAGACATTTAATTTGCTCGTCCACAAAATGCTTTTCCAAGCGAGTCTTTTCTGCAGTTTCGTGGTCAAACGATATCTTTACAGGTCTGCAGTACCGTGCAGACGAAGGTCGAGGATTTTTCCAGATCAAAATTTCACCTTTTTCACTAACAATCCGCAATGGCACGAGAGATACGATAAAAACACTTGCGTCAGAAGCAGCACTGTCACTAAATCTTTGTTTATATTCACTTTGCCCTGAGCTTCCATCGCATCCCCATTTTACAAGCAATGTAAGATGCGCAATAGTGTCTTGGTCTAGCGAATTAATTACATCACTCACTGATAGTAAAAGCCTTTCACTGGTATGATTTAAAAGTTCTTGTAGTTTGACTTCTGCACTTGTCTCCGTTAATTCTATCCCAGATGGATAACAAGCCTTCTTCGCTTCCAAGACCTTGTGATACGATGGATATATCGGAGCATTGTGCTGCATCGCAAGTTTTCTATGGTGCAAATAAGCTGCTACCGTCAACTTACATTCAATTATAGATGACAACGCGATTTCTGGGCTCATCTCAACAGGACGTAGAACTCCAGATTTTTTTATAGCCATAAGATAATTAGAAGCTCGTGTTGGTGATTTAGTTACATCTTTAATAATTTGTGATGCATCAACATCTCCAGATTTCCTTAGCCCTATTTGCGTAGCATGTGCCAACTCTGCGGTGCTGTGGGCTGACAGAAGTATTTCAGATTTACGCCTCTTTGTTCTCGTACTTCCTGCTTCAAATGGTAAGGTAGGTCTACCTGCAGGATTCGGCGTAGTAGTGTTTGCTGAGGGAATCTGTTAATGGCATTATGATGATAATAATAAACAATAGTAAATTTATGTTAACTTACCGTAAAAGAAATTTTTATTTTCAACCAATCTTTGTGATGTCTATAAAATGTATTTAGTGTGCTTTTTGTTTTTTTCCACTTAACTAGTAGTTTGGTGATTAAATACTTTAACGCTTGCAGTTCCTTCGGATGTATTTTGAAATGCATCCCAGCTTTACTAAATAAATCTTCTTGTATAACTAACAATTGGTTTTGGAGAGACTGCGATAACTTGCTCTTAATAAGCTTAAACACTTCTTCTCGAGTGTAGACTACACTTTCACCTGTTGTAAATTGTCAATAAAATATATATAAATAAAGAAAAATAACTAAATTGTACTTACGTTCAAGATCACCCTCCATCAAACCGAATAAAAATCGAACTTATTAAACACAAATTATTCACTTTCAAAAACACTTCTTTCCGCAGCTCATAAGTTGCAAGAATGACTGCAGTCAAAAACGCGTCTTTACATTTGTTCAGACCGAGAAAGCCTACGTGCCTGATCGCAAGGTACCTTATCATATTTTCTGCAATATCATCAATTTTTAGCAATATGTACCTCGTTCTGCAATACCAGCAGTGCCGGGGAGTGAGCCTTCTGCAAAGCGCCTTCCTAAGACAGCTAAATCGCATTTGGTTATCGCACTCTCAGGCACTTGACAAAACAAGCGCTCCGAGGGCACGATTTATTATGACATACTTATATTTAATATCTAAACCAAAAAATCCAAATTTACTAGTCTTTACTACATCATTATCATCGTAACACCTAGACGAGACCCATGAACTTGGCACAGCCACAGATCAACGTAATCGTGTAACTGTTTAAGAAATAGTTTATCAAAAGAGCTAAAAGAAAGTAAAAATGCTTAAAAACGTATTTACCTTCACAAATAAAAAATAAAATGTATGCATTGTATGAAAATCCAACAGTTTTAGGCCGAGCGCTCGAAGAAAAAAATGATTTCTGGGCGCTGAGGACACTCACGGACAAACAAACTTAGCTCCCTGGAAAGATAAGATTCCAATCTATGTAATGCAATTTGAATGAGCGCGGCACCTCGCGGTGCTTTTTTTGCAGCTCTATGTGAGTAAAAGTTTAATTTGGCATTTTACATTTTGACGATCCGAACTTTTTTTGTTGCAATAAACAAATATCCATAACATTTTAAAAAAAGAATACTATAGTGCTAACCTCCAAGATTACTTTCCAACAAACCGAGTAAAAATCGGACTATTTAAAACCAAAATATTCACATTTGAAATTTACTGTTTTTTCCGCAGCAATCCGACTTGCCACATAAGTTTCAACTTTGGACTCATGTAAAACAAAAAGTAAATCGAATTTTTACAAAATTCTTTCAGAATCGGATGAAGGCAGAACTTAGCTATTTATTTTCATCAAAATTTTTCCTGAAAAAAAATATGCATTTTGGAGTTTCGCCCTCTTTTTCGGTTTCTGAAACACTGTGCGTCGTCCGATAGCTCTTGCATATCTCTCTCGTTTTGAACCATTAGCGACTCAAAAACTGTTACTGGTGCTTATTGGTGAGGCTGAATGACATGTTTATGCTACGCTAAATTGAAAAATTAACATTTTTAATAAATCAACCAATAGGTTTTTTGCCCACGGATTTTAATGATTCCTTCATGATTCAATACCTTAGGAAAAATGATAAATAGGCCCTCTCGTACTCCTTCCAAACAATTCCACATCTCTATAGGGAAACGCGGTGTCCTACGGCCCATGCGACGAAGAGGGCGCCCAATCCACGTGTCTTCGAAGTAGTCTAGGGGCCCTGAGCTTCATCTGGCATATTCTCCAAAACAAGCTCAATCGCCTCTATCACATCTACTGATGGAACGAATGCCAATGAAGACAACAATCGTATCTTCATGGCAAACTCTCCATCAGTTTCGTATCTTATTTGAGGGCCTTCTTCCTGGATCCGACGGAAGACACATTGGCAAAAGTGAAAAAAGCATTCTCTGTGCCTAGCCGTCGGAAACTCTCGCCGAATGGCACTTATGACTGCCGGCTCAAAATCAGTCATAATGCTTCCTGGCGAAGCATTCGGCCGAAGCTGTTTTACTTCCTGCAGGAACCGAACGTATGTTGCCTCTGTTTTGTCTGGTAGGAGAGCATATATCAGAGGAATACTTGTATTCACATGAATCCCGTGAATTGTATATAACTGTGCGAATAAATGTGGCACAGTTTTGAAAGTTCCATCGCCAAACCAATGCTGGGAACTTTGTAACAACATGGGTCAAATGTTTAAATAATTAGTAATGTGAAATAATCTATATAATTTGCATTATTTCACCTGACAAGAGAAAACTTCTAGCAGAGACTTCAAGATACTAAATAGTAAACACATGTTGTTTTTCAAGAGCAGGTATAAGTGCGGAGACCTTTTCAAGCGTTTCGTTTGTATGCTTTGCATAGAAACGCATAGGCATATTTATATTTGGAGTATAAAATTTGTAACATTCGAATGTTATAATTTTAACAATATAATTATGCACAAATTTCTGAGATGTACAATTTGTAGATATCAATTAGATCTCTAAATTGAGATTTAAACGACCATTGTAGCTGCTTTCAGTCAAAAGTTATGCCAAATATAATGTATTTGATGCGCCAAAATCACCACGAAACGGCGGCATTATTATGTTCTCCCCGCCGCCCTAATCGTTCCTAGTAAGGCTAACTAGTATCATTGAATTCCTGTTGAAATTTCCTATCCAACTATATAGGTCCACATAATTTCTGCTTGGGAAATAAGAGAACTAAAGACCAAAGTGTAAGAAATGATTTTTTTCTCAACTTTAACCCTATATATCTATGATTATAAAAATTAAGATAATGTATATGCAATCGATGCACATTGATAAGAGCTTTACTTTAAAACCAAAATGAATGTTGTGACTTAATCCAGTCAATAAGTCTTGCGATTATAGTTTTGAGAGGCCTCAAAAACGACCTAAATTTCCAAAGCCTTTCCAACCGCCCCCTTTAAAGCGGCCAACTTGTTGTTTCTTCAAAAAATGCTTTCATTCTTCACTTATCGATTACTTTTTAAATGGTTCAGTTCTGCCAACTAGTTTAGACGCTACAGTGAAAAATGTGATAACGCGACTTTCGGACCTTCAAAATTCTAAAGTGTCACCACGTATTCACGTCAAAAAAACAAGAAAATATTATTTATAATTCTGTAAAGTATGGTATTTTTGGAAACATTCTCCAATATGCCTTGCGGGCTGATTTGCAAAAATAAGTGGTTTTCCGGCGGCCCCCCTCCCCCCAACCCTGAGCCGTTTTCCTGTCACCCCCACCCCTGAGCCGTTTTCCTGTCAGAACAGACTATGCAATCCGGTTTTTTTGGTCTTACATCCGGAATATGTAACTTATTATTGAGTCTGTTTTCCGCCAATGCACAGTGGGGCCGGGAGACGTCAAACCTGGCAGAAAATCAAAAACAGGGTAAAAAGACTTAAAGCAGTGTTGCCCAACCTTTTATTGTACGCGGGCCACATTGGT
>NBZA01001746.1:2421-54180 GCA_003054995.1 Aleochara bilineata
TACTTTGGCATGATTTGGCGGGCGCCCAGCATGTTTGAGTAACAAACAAAGAAAGCGTCCTAGGAGCGCTTAAGAGTAATGTGAGAATTAAGGCACTAGGGCGCTCAACTTAAGTATGTACACTGTGACAGGGTCACAAGTTATTGATGGCATAAAGAAATCTGGACACTTGTCAGGCAAAATGGCATGTCATAAATTGCCTGTCACCGGTATCCGGGGTAGGCAGAATCTAGGCGCCCAGCCCTAACACTATATAGGAGAAGTTAAGATGTTTTGTAAGCAGTTGATTTTAAGCAACCACGAGAGACGTTGAGCTATAGCGAATAAATAGAGTTTTTGTGTCTAAGTGTTGTTGATTCACTCCGCCGCCTTACAACCGGTGTATTTTCCTACGCGCACCCTGAACCAGTGCAGCGATTTTGTTGTGTATCGCGACCCGTTAAACAATTGTGTGTCGCGCGCAATACAATAACTTCAAAAGTTAATTTATTATCTGAAGAAACAAACAAATTATTAAGTATGTAAGTAATTAATGAATGAATACGCAAGCGCAGGGTCTTTATCTTATCAGATGTGACCCCATAATCGGCTATTGCACAAATACAGTGAAATGCAATTAACTCGTTAATGAGATAAAGTTCATTACAAACAATTAGGTCGCATTTGTATTACGTTACATTGTTGCAGCGAAGTGAAGATATTTTCACTTACAACTGCAAAAAACAACGCGATTAGATATCTTTTTGTACAACTCACATTCCCATTCGTATTTGTATTCGCATTCTGTTTGCAGATAGAACGTGACTGTTATAAAGCACGATAAGTAATAAACAAATAATAATTAATCCCGTGTAATCTGCAAGGCATAAGCGCGGTGCGGTGTTGCTTTGGTTTCTGCTGCAATTGCGGAATACAATGAACTCTTTATCCGAATGCGTGCGTGCC
Source organism: Aleochara bilineata (assembly GCA_003054995.1). Classification (NCBI taxonomy): domain Eukaryota; kingdom Metazoa; phylum Arthropoda; class Insecta; order Coleoptera; family Staphylinidae; genus Aleochara; species Aleochara bilineata. Next base: position 3,367 of record NBZA01001746.1, read on the forward strand.
TTGCAGTCCGTTATTCATTTGTTGTTGTTTTTTTCCTCCTGTTATCACATCCACAGTGCAGTGATAACACAGGCAACACGACGCTGATAAGACGAATTGAAATATCGCAAGAAATGCATTTTAGTGGCTTATTCTACATAGAAGTAAATTAATTCATAAAATAATTAAATTACTTTAATTAATCACTTAATTAACATTCGTATTGAAGGAAATTAAACATCAAAACTGACAATTAAGCCGTTTTTTACGTTTGTCTGTTGGTTGGCACTGAGTTTATGTATTTTATTCCAAGCCTATGTCAAGTGAGTGTAGTTCATGGCAGGTCAGTACTGCGTTTAGTTTACCTTTAGCTTGTGTATGTTTGGTTGCATGACTATAGCACTATTTCTCTATTACTATTAATGTAAGTACATACTATTTTTAGCACTTATGTACATACTTTACTTGAGTAATTCGTTGCAACCTGCAAGCACAAGCGCAAACCCAACTGAGTAAAATTAAATGTAAATTTAAACTTTTTTTCTATTAAAATGCCCTTGCAACCTAACGAATGCGTGAAATTATTCATAATTACAAAAACTATCGATCTATTACAATATTTACTCTTTTACAAATTGTTGTTATGTTGTTAATTAATTAATTAATTAATTTCTGAAAGCGTTCATTAGTTATTACGCTTATTGATTGATTAATTAAATTAATTAACTCGCTTTGCGTTACTTGTTACTTGTTCGTTTTGATTTTGCATTATCAGTGACATTATAATGCGCGTTCCAGTTATTATTACTTTGTTGCAGCTAAGTCAGCCTGTTGATAACTCTTGCCTTTGATTAGTTCGCGACACAGCGTTGGCGTTACTTGATTTGAGCCTTGCTGGTTGTTGGCATTCGTCTAACGTCCGTGCATGCATTGCATTGCATTGCAGTGCAGGAAAACGAGTTAGGCTAGGCTAAGTATCGCTTTTGCCACGTCTATTAATATGTTTTTAATTCGAGGCGGTTGCGGAAGGCTGTTGAACTCCTCGCGCCTTCTCGTCGTGCCAAACCGCTGTCAAATTGAAACTGCAATTGCAATTGCACTGCAAAATTCGCAACAAACTGCATTGTTGTTTGTGTATTCAGTTCGGTTCAGTTTTATTGTGTGAGGGCATTTAGTTTATGATGCGAATGCGAAATGCTCTTGATATAATCACCAGCCATACAATACGCAACCAACATAAGCGCAGGCGCAAACGCAAGCGTATCTCTTAATTAAATTTCACTTCGGATAATATAATATGTTTTCATGCCCGCTGCGCAGGCAGCTTTTGTTTCCTTTGTGCTTTTTGTGTTGCATACATTTCAATGTCCTCCTCTTCCTCCTACTTCACTCGCTTCTTTCTTCCTGTGTGCAAATTCACTGTAGTCAAGTCATGTGTCAAAGTAGGCGGTTATTTAAAGAGAAACTCTGCAATTTTTCATCGTTGTCGTCTTGTTCTTGTTGTTGTTAGTGGCTGGCTTTCTTTGAGTAGGTACTAGTAGGTCACAGTTGTACCGGTAGTTGTAGTCACTTACTTGCGTAGGATGCACATTATCCTGGCGCCAGCTAGAGTCAGACTTGGAAAGTTCATAGTTTTTCAGCTTCTGCGCACAGCAATTTCATTTGCGATTGCGGTTATTGTTGTCTGGTATTCAAATTCGCTACGGTTTGCGATGACACCGGCTGATGATGATCATCATCAGCATGCATTCGTCGTCGGGCGTCTGACCTCGTATGTCTGGTTGCATTCAAGCCTACGACGGGCTATTGTTCGTGATCTCTGATGCAAGAAGAGAACAACAATGACAATTAGTGTTGAAAAATTCGCAATTCACTTATAAAATACGTACGTACATATCCGCTTTTTGTTGTACCGAAATAAAGCTTTAAAACGAACGGAATACGACGGTTATTCCAGGAGTTGGTCATTAAAAGAAAGGAAGAAGCAAGGAAATATATGAGTTTCACATTTAAATGCCAATTTCGTCGAGTTCCTTGCTGGTTTTTTTCATTTTTCCAATAAAATACGGACGGAAAAGGGAAAACTTTTAATAGTCGTTGTAACAGTAAAATAAAGCTGTTTGTTATTACCGTGCTGAAAAATATAACGGCGAAGCGAAGCGAAGAGAAAACGAAACGTCTGGCACGGAGAAGGACAAAGAACGGGCGCTGGATGAGGTAATTAAATATTTAAAATGGGAATGCAGCTAAAAATTAAATTAAGAGCGAAGTACGACGGTGCTGGCTATAGACAACCAGTCAGACATGCAGGTCGCGGGCTTGCATACCAGACGCGTTTTATATTTGCACGCATAAACTATATAGACGGACGATTAATTAAAATAATAAAATTTGTAGGTACTTGTACGCGCTTTGCATTGCATTGCATTACAGTTGAAGAAAGGAAAAATTATCAAATAAAACTTTTACTTTTTCCTCCTGTTCTTTGGTTCTCTAAAGTTACAACTTTTACTATTATATACCTACCTCAGCCGAAGTTTAATTGGCTCGTTAAAACTAACAGTAGTTACCCGTCCAAGTCGAAAATAATTGAACATCTAGCTATGCATTTGTTATGTTTCTGGTTTACATGTTTCTTAGTTAGTTTACTGTACGTAGGCAACCAGAAATGCAATATAGCATGAGGAAGAATGAAAGAATGGAAATTATGTTTGAGAATGAGAATGAGCAAAGCCAAGAAGAGCGTAGGTAGAGTAGAGTATGTTTTATTACTTGGAAAATTAAAGCTTCGCCAGCGTTTCACGTGCAGTCTATAGTCTGCAAAGTTTACGAGCTTCTTGTGCTTGCGCTTGCTTCTGCCAGTCACAGTCAAAAGCAATTGGAATTTGTTCAGTTTCCACGTACGATCAAGCAGGCGGTTCTATTACTCTAAAATAAGTGAGGTTATAATATACCTAAGACATAGTGGAGAAAACAATAGACATTTCCTTCTTGGGAACTATACTTCTATAAGTTAATATACGCAGATCGCTGAGTGCATGGGCAGATGGAAGCACTGACGCAGGGGAATGCAAGAGCTATGTATGTGTTTAAAGGGTTGCGGTAATTGAGTGACACACGGCTGATTGGAGTCGTAGACGTGCAGACAGATGGACGGGCTAATCGATTTAGGATCGCGGATTGGCAATTACCTGCCGCTGTCAACTCACTTACTCCGGTGGGTAACTTTCGATCCTTGCATTGCACCATGAGCGCAGGAGTATATTGGGTTGCCTGATCTGATAATAGATTAAGAGCATACGCATGTGATGTGTGATGTGCTTGAAGCAAATTCAAGTCAGGATTGTAAAAAACTCGAAGAGAGAAACAAAAGTGCACACGAAGGGTTCAATTCTTAAGAAATCACTCTAAACGTATAAGAAATTAAAGCTTTAGTTCAATTCATTTCACTTGAATGGAATTGAATTGACTTTGTTGATCAGTGATTAATTTAATTAATGTATCAACGTTAATTAATTAAGTGATTTCTGCATTTCTATGATTAATCACTGTTGGATGTCAGGAATAATTTATTATTAATGTTTTAATTCAGTAGAAAATTTGATTACTTGAAAGCATTTAATTTTATTTATTTATAATTAAAAGTACACGCAAAGGCCTTAAGGAAAGGGAGGTTAAGCAGGCGTAAAGTGGGAAATGTGATAACGAAGAAGTGGACGAAAGGATCAAGTCTGACGCGTCTTGCAGCCACTTTAAAAATTAATTTTCCGCCTATTTTCGCCTTGTTTTTGTGCCCATTGCGCCTGTTTCGTCCTTGCTTCGTCGCCTTTTCACGTTTAATCTTTTTCAAAGCTTACAACGCGAAAAGAACACGAGTTGTGAGTATTTTCCCAGGCATACTTTACGCTCGAAGAATAAAGCAACAAGAATTAGGTTAGATTAGGTACATACATTTTATGCAGACTGACGAGGGCCGGAGGATAAACAATGTTCTTCCTGAAGGAAAGAAAGAAATATTAAGGCGATTAATAAATAGAAGCAAAGCAGTCCCTTGCTTTCCAGGGACAAGCAAAGCAAAGCGTAAAATTGTTGAAAGTTATTATCCTGCGAGGATTACGATTATGACCCATGTGAGGATGCAGTTAGTGAGTTATAACGTAATAATTTTTTATTTGCTTCGTGAGATGATTGAAGATTAATCTTGCGGCTTGAAGATGTCGCCCATCGAGCAAGCCAATCTCTATTTTCCGTTTTTCATTTATTTATTCGCCGCTGTCAGAACGAATGCTTTATTAGTTGGGCAAAAACTCGTCTGCGGCTGCTTTTTTACTTAATCTTTTCATCTGCGTGTAATTATCATTTGAATTATAATCTGCTCTTGCTCTTGCTTCTGCTTCTACTGAAGTTGATGTTGATGATGTAGGTTGATGGCCATCTATTATTTGATTTTATTTCTCTTAAATCCTTCTTTTTGGCCGTTTTGTTCTGTAATGCTACTTTTTCTTTTTGCGTCTTCTTCATTTATAACTAGGATTATATTTCACGACCAAGCATGTACACATTGTCATCATCAACTGCTATCTTTTCCTTGCGAAACACTGAATTGTTTTATTATTCGTTTACGTTTAGGTACATTTACTTTCTTCCTTTAGTTTTCACTCGCGTTGTGCGCGAATATGAACTTGAGCGAGCAGGCGGACAGTCAGTCTATATAGTCTGGCTTATATTGTATAATATAATATTTCGGACGAATTTTCATGTTCGTGTTCATGTCATGCTTCTTCAGTTGCATGTTCCGCCTCTGTTTTGTGTTTATGCAACTTTTTATGCGTTTATTCTTTCCACGTTTCCTCACAGAGGGCGAGCCTGTTGTTGGCAGATGGGGCAGCCAGGATAAAGTTTTTCTTTTTAACCCTTGCGTTGCTTCTGTAGAATAATTTACATGATTTCTTAATGAAAAGTATTTATCAGCCTGGGATCTTGCGGATGAGCGAATACGAATACCCATCTTCGGATAGTAGAAGTAAAAAGAAAGACGAAAACTATTAAGAGGAAAGTTTCTTATTGTTGGTGTCTTGTTCGCAACAAAGTGTCGCTTTATTCGTCATTGGAAGCACTTAAGTTCTCGTGTGATTCATGCTACATTACATTACAGTTTCCTATTTTTGTTCTTATTCGCTGGCTAATTTTACTTTTTCGTAGTCTTTGTCCTGTCTCATGATGTTGCGCTTAAATGTATCTTCGAAATAAATTAATTGCAGAAAAAGTAAAAATGCGCACGAACTTGAAGAAAGCGCAGAAGGAAGAGGAGGAGTACTTGGAGGGTGGTTAATAATGACACTAATAATAGCATTCCGAGGTCGTAGACTTGCTCATCTTCATCTTCACCGTCATCATTGCGTATTGAATCTGAATATAAGACGTCGCGTACTACTTTTGTCATTACGAAGTTTAAAAGTATCTTTTCGTATTCTTGGTCGGCGCAAACAAAAGTTCTAACCGAAATTGGCAGTGAGGTTGGGTGTTATTGCCATTAGGAATTCTATTTAGTTATCGGTTTTATTACAGTTTAAAGTGTCCTCTCCCGAAATGGGGCTTTTAGTGCGCACATCAATTCGAAACTGCATTAGTTGATGATACAAGGCTGTAGACTGTATGCAACTCAACGCATAACTTTTACTACATTTTTAGTTTTTATGCGACATCCATTCGCCGATTCTATTCAAACACAATTGCTTTCGTTCCTCAGCCTGTGATTGCGATTGTTTTCGAGACTTTTCATTCATTTTCTCGAACATTCCGACAAACAGAGTTACCTTTACTTCTTTCGCCTCCACGTCGAGCGTATAAAAAAGTGCCAGTTTGTTTTACGGCTCTATTTTCAGCCGTTTGCGGGTCTGTTCTGCTCCTCCATTATCATGCAATTGAACGAATGATGTTTTCGTTTACGTTTACGCAGCAATTTGCCAAATGGAATTGCGATTTTCTATATTTTTTGTTGCTTTTCCTCGCATGTGCATGGCGGAAAAGTCGATTTCAATAACTTGATGCTATGTATGTTTTGATGAACTGATTTCTTTCTTCTGCGTATTTATCTTCTTTGAGTTTGGTTTGCGCTTAAACCGCTGGCGGCGCAACGGATATTAAAAACTTGCAAGTGCACAACGCAAATACTGAATTTATTTCTCTTTGATTCTGGTTCTGAATTTGATTCAAGGAAGAGAGAAGAAGAGTTCCTATTTAATTACCTTGCCTGTGATTGCGTTCATTTTTATTGATGTTTTTTCTTGTTTGTATTGCAGACCGAAGATGAAGGCAATCACGGCAACGACGACACGCGTTGTTTCATCCTGTCGACGCTGGCGTCGCAGGGTCGTTCGCGCGTTCATTGCGTGCTCTGCGAAGAGCAGCTGCTCGTCTTCGACCGCTATCCTCTCGTGGACGGCACGTTCTTCCTCAGTCCACGCCAACACGCAAAGAGTTGCATTGAAGTGAGTGTTACATCACTTGAAATCACCGCCAGGGCAAATTAATTCACTGCTTTGCCTTGTCTTGCTTTTGCCTTGTTGCAGGTCAAGGTTGAAGGACGAATGCAATTCTTGACAGTCGTCTGCATGGGGTGTCTGGAGGGCGCTGGTAACCGCGCCATTCGCTGCCGATACTGCACCCAGAAATGGGACGGCTCCTCACTTGTTTTGGGTACTATGTACTCGTATGATATCTTTGCTGCCATGCCATGTTGCACCGAACGCATAAAGGTAGGCTATACCATCAAGGGATGCGAATGTTCAGTGTTTTAATGGGAATTTGGCTTGTTTTTTGGTTGATGCAGTGCAACTCGTGCTTCAAACCAGTGCTGCATCCTGCACAGCGGTTGAACTACTTCAGCGACTACAGCCACATGGTGCCCTGTCCTCACTGCCGTACCCTCGACACGCACTTCGTGAAGCCGCTGCCGTACTGCTACTCGCGCCAGCCGGTGCGCGCCATGCAGTTGTGGCCATAGCATGCGGCCCCCGCCAAGGCGCCACCCTCGCCGCCGCCGGACCTCATCGACGATCTCGACTTGGGGCTGTTGTGGCGCGAGCTGGCCGGCCTCCGGCTCGACGAGTTCTGCCGCATGCAGCTCACACGCGAACGGTAGACTATTTTCACAACCCAACCAATCAACCCTTACGTTGAGTGAGCAAGGGACACAAACAAACAAACAAACAAATGAGCAATTCTGCCATCTTTTACACCCCCTTCAACACACAATCACAATCAGTACACATCGTAAGCTAATAATTAAATAAAATACACAAAAAAATAGTAAAATAGTAACTACTTAAGCAATCAATCGAGAGCAACAAACAAACAAGCAAGCAAGCAAGCAAAGCAACAATGCAAATCGAGAGCAAAGCAAGTCATTATTCGTCTTGTTATTTTATTAACGTTTAATTGCATTGATCTACGCCTATTAGATGCCTGCCAGTACAAGGAGTTCACTTTCTTCAAGGAAGTTTCACTTTCCCGAAGACAAAAATTAATTAGTAATTATCAGCAATCCAGGATTGCATTGCCATGGAAACCAAACAATTTCGGGCAAGCGAAGTGAAGTGATGAAGCAAAGCAACTCGTTCTCTGGTTTGGCAGAGGCAGAAAGAAAGAAAGAAAGAAAGTGTGTGTTAACCACACTTTCTGTACAACAAATAAATGTTTATTAGTTCATTAGTTTATTATTATGTTTGTTAGTTTATAGTGAATTTTATTAGGTTCTTGAACGAAGCAAGCAAGCGACACACAAATATGTTGCTGACAAAAGCGCGAGAATTATTATTATTGACTTTAAGAAAGTCGCTAAATATTATTAACTATTCGCTAAGTTTAAAATGCAAGCGCAAGCAAGCAAGCAAACAAAATTTGATTGATTGGTTGATTGATTGAGCCTCAAGGTGAGGTTTTTAATTTAAAAGAAAATTTGTTTTTGTTTTATTATTATTTTAATTTTATATTCTTCAAATATTTTTGTTATACTTACCTACATACTTACTTATTTTATCATTATCGTGTTTTCGATTGATTGAGAAATGTCAATGAATGGAACGTTGATCACTTCTTCATTTCTTGCAAAGTTTTTTTGTTTCTTTTGAACTTTTATAAGATAATCTAATCTAATTCTACTTAATTATAGTTTAGCTCGAATTTTATTATGATTATTATTATTATGACTATTTTAATTTTATTTTATTTTATTATTTTTTATTATTATATGAAACTGATCATAGTTTTTTTATATTCAAATATATTTTGATTTGCAACTCGTTTTGCAAATAATAATGCAAAGTTTGAAAAGAAGAAGTATAAGAATAAGCAGAAAAGAATAAAAATCTTTTACCGAAAACCGACTCACAATGCAATAATTATTCGTATTTCTCACAAGATGGCATGGTGATAACACTCATAACACTTTTACACTCAAGACACATTCGTACACTTAACGTAACGTAACGTAACTTAACAATGTGCACATCTATCGTTGATAAAAGCGTAGAAAGCGTTTAAGTAGCAGTTGCTGTGCCCCAATAATTAGTGATAACACTTAACTAGTTATTATCGAATGAATTACCTAAGTAACTGATAGTGATATGTACGTATTCGTGTGCAAGTCAAGTGCGCAAACGCAAGCGTGTTTTTACTTGAAGAAGAAGCTGAAGCTGAAGCTGAAGATGAGCCTACTTATTTCTTCTTGGTCGATTTTTCTAATTAGTTGTCTGCTGACAAAATAAATCCAACAAACGTTTGTTCGTTTCATTGCGGATATATTTATTTCGGAAGCCTTCCAATTTGTAACAGAATGTACAAAATACACTCAGACACAAGAAAACAAACTAAACAAAGACAAAGACAAAATAAAACAAAACAATCAACAAATATTGAAGATGATGGTGAACCTAATAGGAACAAATCTGTTAAGTTGAAGACAAAGAAGAAGAAGAAGATGATGATGGTGTAAGATGAGTTACATATAGTCCAATATATAGCTAAAGGAATGAATAGACCGATGACACGCTAATTAGTGTGTCATGCCGCTCGTTGTTTTATTGCAATCACTAAATAATAGCATGATTAATCTCAAGTACAAAGCTAAAAGAATAATAATTACGTATGGATGCTTCTTTACCATATTATATACACGATTGTTTATCAATTTGTTTATGTTTTTCACTGGACGCAGATAAGTCACAGACGATAGCTGAAATTAATTAATGTTGACGTTTTCTTTTCTGAACGTAACATAGCGAAATGTGTATAGGATTAATAATTAATTTTAAACTTCTACATAATTATATAAACTCTTAATCAATATAATCAACCAATACAAATACAAAGAAGGAGAGGAATCGAACATCATCATTCAATCCTACAAGGACCCAAGAAGCAAATGCCAGGACATGCCGCCTAATTACAACTTAACCTTAAAACTTTACTTTAAGTTTTTATAATGAATCGGCCAAAATTCATACATACTTACATTAATATTCAAGGAGGAATACTCTGTGAAATTCGATTTCAATGTAATACTGCTGCGCGTACTAATTGATAATTAATAATTGATAAGGACCTAATTAATAAGAATTTTCCTTCCCAGAGTGGGAAGAAGGACGCCGCTCTGGTTGAATATCTATTGGTGATGATAACTTACTAACGTTTTTATGTCGTATACGTGTTCTCTTTCATAAGGTTTCGTAGCGATGAGCGTCTTCTAATCTTACCCCGTTACGCGCTTCGTACTAATTACTCTTACTCTTAGCATATACCCCGCGAAGTAGCAGGAGAAGATGATATGATGAAAGAAACGTGATGATAACTTTTCTAAACTGCTGTATAGAAGTGATAAGTAACTAAATTTAAACCCGCGAAATTGAAATAAAACAAAATTTAGAGCGCAAGCGCAATAATAATTAATTAGAATTCCAATTCCAACGCAACACGCATAAGCAACATTTGTGATTCAGCCTTTTTGTGACATTATAATGTGGCCTAATTGATAACTAAGATAACTAAGAGTATAATCACTTGCTAATTAAAGTTACGACAGATGATTGATGATGAAAATTTAATTGAAAACTAATTAAAATATGATATTCGGTCTAATGATAACATAACACTATTTATATATGGATAAGATAAGATTTCGGCTCAATTAATTAGAATTTAATGAAGGAGTAAGAAGTAACGTTTGTTCGTAGCAAAGAGTACAGAAGATTTAACATATTTTTGTCAAAATTTTTGATGAAATTCTTGGGAAGAGTTGAATATTCCGTTTATTTACTACTCATTGATGATGCGTACCTAGTTTGTAGCACTTTTAATGGTTTTTTTATATAAAAGTTGAACGAAAATGAACAAAAAAAAATGAATGATAAAGCAAATCATCTTAAAAGTGATTCAATCGTATACATAATTCCATTACATTTAATGTTTCATATATGATATGGAAGATGATATGGATATACGGAAGGAGCAAAAGGCGTAAAGAAATTGGCATTTGTTGCTGGTGCGAGGACCAATGTGAAAAATTTGGTATTTACTGCCAAAAGAAGCTCGATTGAAGAATTCGAAAGAAACTCGTAAAGGAAATGCCCATGACTCGGAGTGGAATGTCTCATAACGTCTAATCAGTTTTTCATCAAATTAAATTCAAAATTCATCACGACTAATACCTACCTAAGTAATACTTAATTAATCATCACATCTAATCACTGCTAATCATCCAACTCTAGTGAATATCAATATCACCAATATTTTTCATAGACAGCAATTGTTCCACGTAACGTAATAAATAAATTAATAAATGATTAACTAATTAAGGCAAGGCGGTTAACTTACACCTAGAATAACTAACTAACTGATATTTTTACAAGCATTTACATACTATATGAAATCACTTGAAACTGGCAGAAAATGAAAATGAAATTAATCAATTACTGATCCTGATCAGCAATAATCATTCATTCATTCTAAAGAAAATCAATCCAAGTCTTCGTTTGTAGGCAAGACAGGAACAATGATAGGCAACCCTCTATACACCCTGCCGTCTATCCACTAAAACAAAAGAACCGTTTTACCTCATCTATCTATACATGTAAGATATAGACGTGTTTTTTATGATGAATTTTAATAGTTAATTTTCTAAAACAAAGCAATCCCAAGAAGAAGAACACAACCAAGAAAGTCTCAGGACCCATAGAAGGAAGCAAGGAAGGGTCATACGGTATTTTGTGACTATTTGTGTGCCAAAGCATGGATGGTAACGTTAAGTAACGTATAAACTGCCAAAGCTATCTATAACCCGGGAGTAATAATACTTAAATGTTCACTGAATGTCTACTTATCAACTGTATGATATGTAAAGATGGGCGCATTTGCTCGTTCATTGTTGTGATGCGCATGCTCAGATGGCTGAGTGATATCAAGTCTCAGGTTTCCAAACAAACAAAAACACAAGACGGCAGTTTAAAGGGTTGCTTCACTGCCAATTTATGGAATAAACAAAAACGAAAACAATCATCGAATTGCTCAATAATTATTGCCAATAAACACTACATGATCATGATCACTAATTGATTAATTAATCTTATTACTGCATCAGGGTAACATACAAAATGGCATACTAAAACAATTAACAAAATGGGTCTGACAACAACACAAAACAAAGAGAATAAATAGCAATTGATTGATTGATTACTGCTGCTAATTAATAACTAAAATAATTAATTGTAATATCTACACTTGCTACTACTAATACAGCAGAATATCAATTAAATAATTAAATAACTAATTAGATGTTTTACTAAGGTAAAGTTAATTACAGGATTACTCACTTACTAAACAGTAAAATAAACGAACAGTTGCTAATTGCTTATTTGAAGAATCGAAAGATAATGATAGAAGCCAGCCGGAAGCAGAAGAAAGCATGTTCTTATCACAGCGCGGATATTGATATGATAATAGATTGATAGATGGACACCCTCGTACCCTCGTGTGTATGTTGTTACATTAATTACTAATTACTTATATTGGGTAAACTATATATTAATATAAATATATATGAGAATATATATTATTGAACTAGTTAAGTAAAGTAAGTAGGTTAAGAGGACGTGACGTACATATGTAGATGGCGATTGTAAGTGCAAACTAAGAAACAAACAAAAACAAAATGGCAGAACAGACATGACAGTAACAGAGGGAGCTATTGTCGCTTTTGTAGGGATTAGATTTAAGATTAGATTTCGTACGTACGATGAACTATGAGATGTAAAATCATACACAGCTTTTGTTCTATTTTTCTAGGCTGTACAAGGCGTTTTATATATTTTTGCAACGTCTTGTATACTGTAATGTGTCCAAACAAACGTAGATTAAGAAAGCAACCATGAGTGAGTTGATTTTGATATGACATAGTTATACATCAAAGGAAGAAGGAGGAAGGAAGGAATATTTTTGCGAGAAGGAAATGAATTGAATGAAAATATTTTACAAAGTCCAGAACTTAACGGGGTAAAAGTAAAAGTAAAACGTGTATAGTTTGTACATAATTGGCTCAAAGGCGAATTTATTATTTATTGAAAAGTGTTTTATGGTCGGTCGTCCAACGTTCGAAAGAATCCAGTGGACGTAAGAAGGAAAAGCGAAATTGTGATCTAAACTTTAAGCATTTGAACAGTAGGTACATACTAACTAGGCTTAAGCTATTTTGGAAAAAAGGATACGAAAATGGGGGGAAAAGAAGAAAATTGTTTCGGGTTTTGTAAGATTTGAAAGCTACCGGGGTGATATTTAATTAAACTAACTTTCAATCAAATTGATTGCACGTTTGAGGGGGATGAAGACGTACTATTAGTCGTTTAAGGGTTGAATGAAACGCTTACGTAAACGTAAAACATGGCAAGTAAGGGATAGGATATTTAAGGTTAGGATAGGATTCCGATGTGTAGAGTGAACGAAAGGACGAAGGACGAACGATAGTGAGAAGATAAGATAAGGATAAAGATAAGATAGATGGTCTCATGGTTGCTCGGCTTTGGTTAATTTCTTAATTCGTAATTCATTTGTTTCTTCTCGACAAATCAACAACAAACACTCAAAATAAATAAAGTTTCCTCAAAATAAAGCAAGATAACTACACATTATCAAAGTACAAATCGATGAACTTATCTCTAATTATTACCTAATTGCAATTCCGTTGAATTAATTAATTAATTGATTATTGTACAACTACCTAACTAACTAACTAACTCGATAGGCAAATATGTTTCATAGACAAAAATATGCTACTATAAATGATTTACTACTTCTCTACCTGCTTCAAATAGACATTTATTATATAGAATGGCATAACCTATACAAAATGTTAACCTAACCTATGAAATCTTTTACAAAAACAAAAACGCCGCACGCTTTTTCTAGTACACAAATAACAAGAAAATCTTCAAGGTTTACAAAGATACATCTTTGTTTTGACGTTCAATCGAATCAAAAACGCACGAAGCTTATGAACAAATCGGGTAAAGTGTTGTAAGTACCTATTCAAGGCAACTTACTAAACAAACTGCAATGCGCGAGCGCAAGCGCACTGCGCGTATCTCTGAAGGAACTTTTCCCTGTTCTTCTTGCTGGATTCTCATATGATTAGTACAAAATGGAGTAAGTCTTTTGTTGCGTTCAAGTTTTTAGAAGAAAATCTATTATTCTCAACTGACATATCGAAACTACTGTGGTTTTGCTTACAATTACCTAATATTTCTTCAGGTATTCAGAGATAAGCGTCAGTGTGCAGTCGAACGGTTAGTTGATTTTGCATATAAATATTTATATGATGCATAGAAGATATAAATGTGTTAGGTAAAGGTATAATAGACAAAATAATTAACAAAACAATAAATAATTATTCTCTAGTGCTTAAAATACCGTCGGAGTACAAAACAGATGAGCTTCGTTGCGTTGGCGATTGATTAACTGAACTAAAACTGATTCGTTTCCTTTCAATATATCTTCTTATCATTGGAAGAAACTACAGAAAACTGTAATCTAACCTAAAAACACATCATACTAATCATACACGTAACAAATAATAATACATACTACTAATAATAATAGATGTAATAGATTTTATATGAATTTATGCAAAATATATTCTATTCTATTCTATTATCGCGTATTATAAATATTCTAATAGCAATTTAATTGATTATCATTGATTGATTAAATGTGTGTATCTATACTTAATCATTTCTTATTATTAATTATATTAATAAGCAATATCATTACAGCAATTATTACAATTCTTCTATTGCGATTAATTAACTAATTAATTAATTGATTGACGTACTTATTGTGTAATGATGAAACAAATGCGTTACGTTTTCAAAATGTGTGTTTGACGTTTGAATAATTATTATTAGTTCGGTGATTATTACTTATATCAAATTATTAATCAAGGAACATAAGTGTGTGTTTGTTTATTTCTTAATTAATTGCCATCTATGTAGTGACAGATTAACAACAATGTGCCATATTAATATCCAAAGATTTAAAGATTGAGAAGAAAAGAAAATGGCCAAGAAGAAAAAGACAAACACACAAATAAATATCTTGAATCAGAATAATTAGTTAATTAAGTTATCAAGTACCAGTGTACCTACTATTATATTATATTATATTATACTAAATGTGTATTTTGCTTCTATTGTCATACTTATCTAATCAATGAAATTTGGATGCAAAATCTGTTAATTGTCAGTTGATTTTTCATTGAGTTTTGTAAGAAAAGTCTTCTAATTTGAGAGAAGACCGCAAATATGCAAATAGTCAACTATGAGCAACGTGTAATAGCAATGATTTAGATTTATAAATAATATATGATGATAGTAATAAGTGAAGCAAAGCAAAGCAAATTAAAGTAAACGAAGATAATTGTTAGCGTTTCGTTTAGTTTTTGGGTTTCTGTGTATTAATTATTACAATACTTACTTTATAAGGATATCAATTGTGTACACAACAACATTTAACAACAAACTATACTCAACCAAAACAGGAAACCTAAACAACACTCACTAAGAACACTTCAAACATCTTGAATCATTTTCATTTCGCTTACGAACATCGTATTAACATCACTATTTATTGTAGATATAAAATAAGTCTGTGAGTCTCAAATAACCTAGAAATTCTCGAAGAAATTGCAATCTTTTCCTTAAAATATCTTATCTATCATCTACAATCTACAATGTTTTAAGGGAAAGATTTAATAGAAATGTAGGTTATTTGACACTCAATATTAATAACTAACTAACAATAAACTAAAAGTAATCTTAGCGTAACAACAATACACCAGTGTATTTGAGAATTTTGCAAGAAAAGAAACAGAAATGAACTGAACTGAACGACGCAATGTGAGAAAGGGATTGCAAAGTCACAAATAAGCGATATTTTTCGATAGGATTTAACTAACAATAAATAGCAACAGCCAAGTATCACAAACAGCAATGCATTTTGTATTTTTCTAAGCTTTATAAACTTCCAACTCGTACACACTTAAGATTTACTTACCAGTGAGGTGATAAGACGCCAAGACGAAATGAAATGATGAAGAATGAAAATGATTGTAGCAATATTATTATCTTTCTATGAATATTAATAAATATTAATGTTTAAACAATTACTGAAGTGAGAGATGAATGTACAATCAAGAACATGACGAGTAATGTAATGGTTGAGTCAAGAAACCAAACAAAAGACCAACAGAAGCAGAAGAAGAAGAAGCAGAAAATGTGAAGAAGAGTACACAGTAATGAGTAAGGAATAACAATATGATGATCGAGCTTTCGACGGCTTTTTATATATGTAATGAAGTAAATAAAACATTTGGAAAACATTTCTTTAACTTGAAACAATCTCCAATCAACAAAGTCCTTTAACTTCCAAGATATTTAATTAATTAATGAACAGACAGGGTATCCCTCAGTGACCATCACTATCTGGAATTTCAATGTTGGATTCCCGAATTGGAATCCTGTCCGGCTGGCATTAATTCCAGCATTCCTGCTCGCCTGGTTGCCTGCCAGTTGGTTGAAGTTATTGTTGTCATTCTGAATCGCGTTTTTCGCATTTCCAATTAACCGATCAAACTCTGCAGACAGCCGAGTCGGCTGACAGATGCATTTGAATGCTGATTGCGTCGAATCTATCCTATCTTGTGTCATCATCATCGTCATCCAGAGCCAACCCTCGCCAACTTGTTGGTATTCATACAGACACGTGCAATCAAGCCAGACGCAGCCCGGCGCACTCCCCAGGGATAACGGCGAAGAAATCCAACCAACGCGCAACGTCGATTTCGATAGCTAATATTCTAACTAGGCAACCGGATACACACCTAATAGCAATTGTACAACAAGCAATTCTACTCTGGTTTCCACTTTTCTGCAAGATAAAATAAACATTTTCATTCTTTAGGGGATTTCTGGGGTAGTTAAGGTGCAGATTTAAGGAAACTAAAGGGAAATAATCATCTACGGGCATGCAGGACAAACGAAGGGTTGTGTTTCCTAAGACTTCATCATCAAAGGACGAAGACTGACGAGCTGTGACCAGATGACTTATTATTGCTTTGATGGCTTGTGGTCGTGGTCGACCCGCCAAATGGACAAGCGTCAAGCGTATGGTTTCGCCAATTATTGCCAACCCTATAGTTGAATGCAAATAAAGGACAAACTTTTGTCCTGGGCCCTGGTCTCTGGTGACTGATATTGGAATATTTTGTGGCTTCCTATAACACTCTGGCAAAATATCTGTTTTGAATTTTCAACTAAGACATTGTAGGAAACTATTGTTAATACCTATGTACCTATGTGAAATTTAATCAAAGGGAAGGATTTAATTAATAATGCATTAATTAACTTAATGAAATATTTGTCCTTATTAAAGACATTCCTGGAATTGCATTCAAACCGCATTGAATTTTGAATTTTCGGACATTTCAGTATGTATGTATGTAGGTACTTATACGATAAATAATCTGGAACTTTCTAGACGTTTTATTACATCTGCAATGAATTGCATTGCATTTCAAGGGTTGTTGAGTGTATGCCAGTTGCAATTATATTCATATATTCGCACTCAACTTTCAACTTATTTCGGCGAGTTAATTTAATCCCGACTTTCGGGCCAGGTATGTGACTAGATGACGCTGTTTCGTCGTTTTTTATTCGTTTTTAATCCATCCACAGTCCAGTTGATTACATTTGGCATTTTTCCTCAACGACGCCTTCCTTTCCTTTCCTGCATTTGCATACAGTGCACGTCCCGACTGTAGGTACATTTGCATTTTGATATTCATACATTCATACAGCACTTGTATGCGAATTGGAATTTGAATTTGTATTTGCACGTTGATGATGCGTTCAGATTGGCTGTTGAGGTTAGGGTGACATAGGCAACTTGTCACTCACTCAGCACTGGAAAAAAAATTTGCATACTAATTCATCAATCTTAAGTCTTGCGGGTTTTAGGAATTAAGAATTCAGCAGCTAATTAAGATTTTCTGTTTGTACCTTTGTACGTGAATGGAAAGAAGCTTAAGAAAGAAGAAAGAAGGACAATGCACTTGGAATATTGATGGACGTAAATGAGCGACAGCGTATGCAAATTGGGGCATTCTTTGTTCTTATTTAGGTGGGTACTGAGCGAGCGCAGCCTCTTGACATGCCGGAGTCGTTTCTTTAAGTCCACACTTGAATCGGCGACTCATTGTGTATTCCTTGTGAGGCCAATTGATGGACATGTCTTGGAAATTTGAGGCTGCAGGATGGACATTTCAGCAACCCTCGAACTCGAACTCGAACTCTTGACAGATTGGCGACATAACGGAAGCTTTACACGTCACCCACGTTCCGTTCCTTGAATGTCAAAGACTCAAGAAGTGCACAAAAGGGTGGACTTAATTCCTCCATTCCACTCTTGTCTTGTTTCGGACCCCCGGAAGGAAGAAATCTAAATCTAAAAGTCAAAACGGCCACACACTCGGCAAAAAGTTTAAGTTTTGCATAAATAAATGCACCTTGCAATCACGTCTGCTCTGAGAATACGGACAACGAATTCCAATAAGGTAATGTTTGCCCATGTGTGGCTCTTTGTACGTTTCTTAGTGGATGAAGAGTTGCCTTGCTTGGGGTTGACCCAAAAGCGGAGCTTTGGATTGAAAAAATGCGCGAAGGAGCAAGGGGTCAAGCCCTTGCCAAAGAAATAAATAAAACTACTATAGAATCAGGGGATTTTGCACAGAGGGTGCATGGCAAGGGATGATCTCCTTAAAGAAGATGAAATCATCTGTGAATGTGTGGAATAAAACTAGAAATTGTGTGTAAAACTAATGAAAAACAAGATTACTTCGATGTATTTTCTGATTTTCGATCAGGCGCAGGATAATGGACTGTTAGGATAGCTAGTTAGTCATTTGCATGAGTATTTGTACAATAAAACGACATCGAAGGGAACAGCAACGGGGGTTGGGTGAAGTCTGGGGCGAAGAGATAATTAGCTTCGATGCGTTCGAACAATCTACTCGATGCTTCATTGTTTTCCTATCGACGTACAACACACACTGGCACAATAAATGAGTAGACAACTCAATTAAAATCCGAATCTCGAATAATCTATAATTCCAGAAGCTTAGCTAATTATTGTAATACGGGAACGCACTTTTGCAAATTATGTTATATTTTAATGAGTCGAGAATTAATCCTAATTGCGTTCAGTTCGAGTGCTTGTTTGTTTATTTGTTAGTCGCACTGATAATCCAATTAAGGCTGGCGTTCGGGCAGTGATAGTGGCTGATAGTAATTAGTTTTGGACGGTCAAGTGGTGTGTGCGTGATGCAGTAAATTAAACATGAGTCGCTTGCATTTTCGTGACAATGGTCATTCCTTGTCCCGCCAGAGGACAGAGGACATTTCAGTGTACGTGGAGCTGACACCTTCGGGTGGTGTCTGCGACCACTACACAGTTCTTCATCCACATCTGCGAGTGCTGAATGTCACGTCTGCCCAGCTCACTGACCAATTCATGAATCAGCGCTCCAGCCCGCTCCTCGTTTCAATTAGTCGCTGCGCTGCGCTGCGATTTATTGACTTTGCATGTAAATGCGCTTGACCAGCAGTCAGTGGAAGAGGGGAAATGAATGAAACTTAATTGTCTTAAGGGTTTTATCAGTGCAGGGATCACTCGTGTTAACTTACGTCTTGTTTTTTAGTTTGAGGTTATGTCGTGCTTGAGACATACGAGGCCATAAATCGCGATATGTAAGTGTAAGCAGCTTGCATACGGCCGTAAATAAAGCTTTCGTGACCGTTGTCAGTCCGCTGCTGGTTACATTGTTGCTCATCACCATTCGCCGCCCCCAACGAACGCCCGCCGTCGCGACGCCTTGCGTTCCATGCCATTCCATTCCAGTCGATAAGCACTTAGCGAGCAGTAATAACTAACACTTACTTACTTACTTGTTGGAAAACTATTAGGGAAGGTAAAGAAAGCTCAAAAAGCGCGTAATTACTTCGCTAGACAACTAAATTCAGGATTAATTTTGCAAGACTTTCAGTCATTTCAGTCTAAAACTTTCATTTCTCCACAAATTTAAGAAAATAGAATGTAATTAATTGTAGACTTTTGTTTTTATTTTAGTTTATTTTATTTCATGGTTGATGAACGACGCGTCGAGTTATGCGTGAAAGTTAAGGGGTGAAAATACATAAAGCGTAACAACAACGCCAAAATTGCAAATTCCATCGCATTCCACGGCACATCGCATTCATTTGCTCACCGCCGCGCCGGGCCAGGCGCGAATGACGAAATTAACGCTGAGCGTTAGCGAAATAAATTGCAAAAAGTCAGGCGCAAATATGCATGTGAGGTCAAGCTGATGAGCGCCACCAGCGGCTGCTGCTGATGCTGCTTGCAGGTAATATGAACTCATAAAAGCCCCTGCAACATGTTTTGCGTGGGTTATTTTTACGGTGCGCTGCATTCAATTGTGTTGCTTTTATTTCCACTCACAAATAACCTAAAAAAACATCACTTTACATTACAAGGAGCATAGTTGAGGTGAAAAATGCATGGAATGTTAATTACTTTACGATTTTATTTCGTAAATGTGCCCACGTACGCTTGGAAAATTCAAAATTTAATTAAAGTATGTAAATTATTAATCAATTTATATTATTTTTAAATTTTTACACAAAATCAAATCGCTTTTTGTCTTTGGGGAATATAGGGGGGTGAGGTTTTAGGATACAATGACGCCCTTTTTGAGACCTTTTCAGAAAAGCGGATTAGCTCGGACCCAATTAGAATATTAAAAAATTAGAAAACTCGTGCGGCTTTTGTGCCGTAAGAAGCGTAGAAGTGCGCCTACATTGTGTTTTAATAAAATTGGATGAGTGGATGAGTATTAGTAATAACTTAAGCCACCCTTCGGCGCGAACCCTTCGCCGAGGAGAGTTTATGTGCCTGCGTTTGCAACTCGCATTACTTGCATTTAACATTTCCACACTCACCCTTTTCTACCACTCAAAAGCTGAACTTTCAAGCATAAATAAATACATTTTTAGTGATAAACCTCGTAATAATGGGGAAAAATACGAAAGATTCTGAATCATCTGTTGTTTTCTCTGAATATTCACTGAATCACAAGTTTGAGACAACTTCCTGTTTTCTCACCCTCAAAATAATGACCAAACTAAACTAAACTCAACTCAACTCAACTATGTACTTGAATGTTCCATATTTATTGAGCATCTCAAACGTGGACAAAGCACTTGACCGTATGCTCCAAGGCTTTTCCTCCTTCTTTCGCTCGAATAATTTATATCAAAAGGAAGAGAGGATAACGGAATATATGCTTATTTCCGTTCACTTTATAGTTTGTTTCTCTGCAAATGGCGAGTAAAAGGAACAAACAAGCAATACATTTCGAAAGTCACCGAGGTGTTCATAATAATAACTTGCAAGCGCAAACTTTTGCGCCAGGGGGCAGTTGACCAAAAGGGCCAAAACACTCGAGGTAAAATTATGCGTGAAATTACAATCTCAAAACAGATTTTGTGGAGTTTCTACATCGAAATTCTGTCAATTTTAAATTGTAGTTTTGTGTAAGTATGGTTGCATATCGATCACGTCTGAGGAGAGAGATATATTCGTGAATATATGAGATATGAGGTCTGAAAAACGACACAGACAGTATAAATAATATATCCATCAATAGCAAATAAGAATATAACTGCAGGGTCGAGCGAAGAACGCTCAAGCACACTTTAGACCGCAAATAGCGAAGCGAACGAAGGATCCTTGCCGTGCAGAAGCGAAGCACGTGCGTGGCGGGCAATATAAGGTATTTGTCTGTGTTTTTGTTCATGTACATTAACTTTAGGTGTTTCTTCTTCTGTAGACAGACTTATAATATAATATTATCGATCGATCTCCCACCTCGTTGTTTATAGATGGTGTTAGAGGCGCTCAATAATGGCTACTATTGCATGCCATTGTACCTCGAACATTAACTCGCTTCTGCTAACTAAATAGTTCCAAATAGCTTTGTACACTAATAAAGATAAAATGACTGCAAGATGGCTATTTTATCAGGCCATTTGCGTTGGAAAACATTATTACCACACTCACTGATACTGATCTGAAAAGTTTTTTCTATACAAATACGAATTTCATTAAACTCCAGCTCTAAAGAAATTTATGCATCAGGCAAAAACTTGCTTGGAATAAGAAAACGCACAAGAAGTAATAAATTGAGAAGCACACTCACTAAATTGTTCTTGCGCTACGTGCGCCTGTAGGTCTCAAGTTGCATTTTTTTCACTTTTCAGTTTCAGTTGCCCTTCAGTTGCAGAGGGTGAACACGCAAATACAAATTGCGTTGCGCTGGTTCGCGTCGCTTTGTCTTTCTGCTAATTTGACGCAGGTGGCAGGAGGGCAACTTTTATTATTATCATCATTATTATTATTCGTCTCTTCCACGTATTCTATACTTGTTATTATTAAGTTCCACGGATAGCGTCGCGTCAGCGTCACACCGTCTCGTCTTTTTTACTCCTGTTTCTTCCCGCGTTCCGTCGCTTTCACTTTTTGCTCTTTTTCTAGTTTTTTAGTGACATTTCGTTTGCTTTTTAGTTATTTTCAAGGGAAAAGCGCTGCATTCAACTATTCTACCTGTAGATTGATTCGGTGTCGGTGTAGGGCACCTGGGTGTGTGCGGAATTAAAAAGCTGTGCGAGTCGGCGTTGCGACGCCGCCGTCGCCGAAAATGTTTTTCTCGTTTTAGCCCAGGTGGATAAATTATGTATATTATATTTACATGCTTTGCTTTTATTTTTTATATACCTTTACGACTTCAGAATGAATAGGATTAAATTACATTATAAATTATAATTTAATCAAATAGTTTAATTGGTTGCCTAACGTCTGCCCTTACGTTACTTTACTTTAGTACTATATAGTAGTGCTCGTACCCATAGTAAGGTTATGGTAAGAGAGTAATAACATTAAAGCATGAATCGAATTATACAGATATAATTCGTGCTGTGTTTTTTGCACTTGACATCGTGGACGACGAACTAAAAAGCTTTATTAGGTTTCAGCCAAATTGCATTTGTAAAAGTTCCAAACGAAGAAATCAAATCACTTGCAGCATCTTAGACGTGTAGTGGAATGCGATAAGACAAAGTGCGGATATTGAATTTCCTGCTCGTTTTCATCTCGATTGGATTGGGTTTTAAAACCAGGTAAGGTAAACGAAATTAGTAAAGTAATTAAGACCGTCGTAGTCTGTAATTTCATTCATTCGTTAAAATCATAATATGACAGGAAAATAAAGTTTTAGAGAGAAGGAAGAAGACAAGAAAAAGCAAGTGGCAAGTAAGAAGTGCACATAAGAAGTTGTACATGTAATGTTAAGACTGAAACGTGTGATGTTACATGAGGCACAACGCGACGCGTCGCAACGGATGAGCTGAAGATTTCAGAAGAGAAGTAAAAGTACAAGTACAGGACAAGTAGACAAGTAGCGCTCTTCCCGAAAGGGAGACGTGCAGGAGAAAAGTTTTCTACTTAGTTTGATACATGATCTGATCCTTCTTGCAAACTTTCCTTCTCAAGCCTACAAGCAAATAAGTATTTGTAGATTCTTTTTTCCTGCACATGTTTTGCATTTTCTTCAATTGAAACCAAAATTTCCATAGCTGATTTTTCCAAACTTAAAGTTTGATCAAACGTTTCAGTATTAAGCACTTAAATTCATTAACAATTCAAGAAGCGAAGAGACAAATCTACTAGTTTTATAGGTTTTTTCCTCAAGGAAGAAGTAAAGTTGTAAGTGAAACTGGCAATACGTTACTTTTTAATCGCATTCTTGGATGGGTGCAAGAGTTCTTAAAGAATTTTACTTTTACTCAATACGATTACATGTCGTCTTAAGTTTGCTGTTCGGTCGTTTGTTCTAAGAAAAACTTTACTTGTTTCTTGCTTCCTTTATCTTTGAATGAAAAATAATTCAGAAGAATACTTGCAAGGAAGGTTTTGTCTGTTCAGCAACAAATTGTCTATTCAAGTATCAGTATTAGCATTAGAAAATGACCCCCGCGGATAAAACCAAATCCAGTCGCAGTGCATTCTCATTCTTCTGCAGGATTTGAGCATTCGAAGGGATCAGTTAGAGGTGAGGAAATGGCAAGTTTACGAGCGGACGCGCAAATTCGCCCACGGAAAAGAAACGACTGCACATAATCTCAACTCGACCCTTGCATGCCCTTCAATTCCTTCCTTTATTTCATCCTTGCGTTTTATTTCGCTTTATACGCCACTCTAATATCCATGCTTGTGGATTTTACTATTTTCCCGTTCTTTCCTAACAAAAGCATGGCAGTTCGAATGTTATTTGCTTTTTATTATTCGACATTGTTTGTTACCATAGTACCATGAATGATGCTCATTTAATTTACCAGAGGATAACGATTTGCTTAGTAAATTTTTCTCATTAAAAAACGACAATTAACCTAAGGTATTTGCCCAATAAGCTGACAAGAGATTAGGCATTAATAAATAATTAAAAATCATAAGAATAATGACAGCAGGCAAGGAATAAAAAAGCCTTGAGACGAATAATTAGGAATTCACTTTGTGTCGCGGGCTTTGGCTAATGACGAATTAAAAATTCATTATCATTATCGAATTGCATTCGTCTCTTACGAACGGACGGACGGATGGCAAGATAATCAGCTTACTTTTTAGCAACGAACGTCTTTCGCTTGCTTGAAGATGTTCCTCAAAAATATTGTACGTCCTTGAATTATTCGTTTTTCTCATAATTGCTTCATCTATTTATGTTGACAAGGAAAAAAACTAGCAAGAAGTGTAATATAATGTGAAATATTGAAGTAGAAGTGAGTCACTCAGCTTGGCAAATGTGAATCTTATGAATCATGGAGCAATTTGTATATCTATCGTGATGTCGTTTTCGTTCTCGTTCTCGTTTACATTTACGTTTTGCTTGGTGGCAGAAGCAACCTGCTGTGCTTTTGGACGGGCCCGGGCGCGAGGTGGAGATGAAAATTGCGATGCTTTTGCACGTCACCTCACTTGCCGCCCGCGCCGTCTGAATGCAACATCAGCGTTAGCGTCTGATCATCAAGATCAAGATGATGATGATGAAAATGTCTCAGATACATACATCCGTACCTGACTTGAGACTATTTTAAATTTCATAAGGTTTTTGGTAGTTACATAGAAAGATGAATGTGATTTACAATACACGAAACTTATAATCAGTCACCGTATGGTGCGAGCGCTCTCGGCGCACGTCGACTTTGTCAGAAATTGATTCGAATTGAATTGCAGACTGAACTGAGAATGAGCTGAAAATAAATGAATATGACATTGAAAACGTACGCGAATGGCGAGCATGCTTCTTGGAAGATTGGAGGAGACCTGTTGCAATCAATTTTTTGCTCTTGTTTCGATAATCTTTGCTACTTCACTTTACTTTGCTTTGCTTTGCTTCGGTTCTTAAGGAAGCAAAGCTTTCACGTCCAGGTGAGTGAAATTCAATTGATATTATATTGACTTTGACACACCGTTCATGTCACTCACTGAATAATGAATCAAGATTCTTTAATGGACCGATAAGAAAGATTTCTTCTCTTTTCAAAGACAACTCCAAGGAACGCCATTGATCTTCTCCGTTAGTACATGCTCTGCTCCTGCTTGCGAGTTAATTACAAATTTGTATCATGCATAAAGCGGGATGCGAGAGTGGGATGAGGGGCACTATTAATTTTCTGAATCCTGAAGGAAGAGGAGGAGATGTGACGCGTCTTGAACATCTTTGCCTTGGTTGCTTGTTGTTTGCTTAATGGGGAGCCTTTCGTCGTTGGTTTGCTTTTGTTTTGTTCTTCTTCATTTACTTACGTACTCCCAGGCGCAGTCTGTGACTTTGTGTCTGACTATTTAATCATAACATCAACCTGTCTATATTACACTTGAGTATAGAGAACCAGTTATACAATACATGTTTTTATCATGCTTTTTAGGAAATCTTGAGAAAGCAAGGATTCAGGCAAGTTTTTGACAGGAGGTTAAGATTTGATAGTAATTTGTGAACTTGAACCTGAACTTGTTACCCTGAAATTCGCCATGTAACAGACACATTCAGTCGCTGTCTCGATTTCACATCAGTGTCAGTATAATTTAATTATTTCACATTCCGGCTTCATGGTTTCACAGAGGCAAAGGGTAAGAGAAATGTTTTAGCAACAAAGTACAATATTTAATTAACTGCTTCTAAATTTGCTTTTGTTTTTGCCAAATATCACTAAGCATTAATTATTAAAAAGCACTTAATTCAACAAAATATTATTTAATCATTATTAAAACAGTAATTAATTTAAAAAAAATTAAAATGGAAATATAATTTTTTATTTCTTGCCACGTGTGGTTATATTTCAAGAAACCAACATTAATAAATGACTCATTAATAGTTAAATAATGATTTTTAATTAATATTCAAGACAAAAGTAATTGTCATATCGAATTTAACAACAACGCTTGTGGAAAAAGCAATCAATCATTAATTTATTAACCCGCAGTCGAGTTTTATTGATATCATACTGAGATTACAATTACATTTTCAATTAGATATGCTACAATAACTGCATTACATAATATGTATTCTTACACGTATTATAGTTTACAGGCATACAATTCTTTAAGTTAAAAGTACACATACATACGTTTATCTATTAAATAGACAACATTCAAACGTCAAATAATATACTACTGCTATAATCATTATTTATAATTTGCATTTTTACTGTACTGTGATTAAATAACACGCAGAATTGTTTAAATAATTTACATTTCATTATCTACAATTACATTACACTTTACAATGGTAATTTTATTCATTTGTTTTCAATTGCAGCTAGTAGTATGCTACTTTACATAGGTAATTGTTACTTATCTAAGAATAAGATTAAATATTTCTTTTTTGCATCTTTTGGTAACTATCGGTAGGTAGGTAGGTAACTGAAGTATTTAGAGAATAATTTAAATTATTCTAATATAATTTACAGCGAGTGAGAAAAAACTCACAGAGTGTGCATGAGTTATGTACATATGTTTAGCATTAAATTAATTATGAAGTGTTCTATGTTCAAGTGTGAGAGTCGCATGCATTCTTCCGGAGTTTCTTCGCTTGGCTTCCTCCGCATTTCCATTGCAATTGCAGTTTCCGTTTCCATGTGCATTTCCTGATATCTGTATTACCCAGTGTCACATTCCGGTGGTGGTGCTGCCTGCTGCGTCTAGAAGAAGTAATGATACCGAGAAACTGTAACAGAATCCAGAGATATAAAGTCTATCTTATTCATTGACTCAGCGCGTTGCAATGGCTTGAAAGTATAATAATTTATACGAAAATTCGCGCCAGAGCGGCGAGCGACGTGCAAAAATAAATTAAGTGAAAGTCTCACTCTCAGTCAGTCTCTAATGCGTTTTGTAAACTTTGATTGTGAGTGAATGTCAAGATACAGATAGGTATAAACAAAGTGATGATTAAAATAATTTCAGCCTTTTGCGTTTTAATTAATAAACATTCTTATTGTTAGATAATATTCTACGTACAAGAAGGATAAGTTTTAAGCATTTGTGTGATCGACAAACCGTAACGTTCTAATCGATTAACTGAATTTCAACGCTTGCCCTGAGTGTAAATGCAAATCGGCACGTAAAACGATTTATTCCATTGATCGACAATCAATACTCGAGCGCATATTACGTATTTCTTTACGTGTTTTGCGATTTAAAAGTAATAAAAATCGACTTAACTTAAACTAATTTATAATTTATATTCCAATGTTACTTGAGAATTTAATTTATTTTCTAAATAACTGACTAACAATAATTCAAGTCATTTATTAGCTTTACTTTTCAGTCATTGGCATTGACCATGAAGAACCAACCTTTTACTTTCAACATTTTCTAATTTTTTCCACTTTTTACGTAAGACTCCAAGAGCCTGGAAATTAATTAAACGAAAGAACTGAACAGCGTCCTTGCAAGTCATTACCAACATTATCATGTTTAGTTTCATTACCAATACCACTCGCTTTGAATTCGATTACAATAATTAAACTTTAAATTTAATTTTTGATTCTTTCTTCATTGCTTGTGCTTGTGCGCTCAAAGTGAAGCAAGACAAGCACAAGCGCATGCGCAAGTTTAATTAATTATTTGCTTATTACCGTGCGTAATGAAATATTTCATCAAATGTTTAATGTGTATTGCCAGTTGCAGAGTTTCATAAGTTTCATAACTTATGATCTTGACCGCAATGATCAAGCACTGAAGCGAGGCGGAATTAAATTCATCCCCGTGTTTCCACTTCACAAAATATGAAATAACAAATCGCTGGAGTCGCTCGCTCGGTTGTGTGTTTCAGGATTTCAGTGATTTCTGCACTGGATAAGACACACACAGGCAGAAAGGACTGAAACTTGGTTGGCCGTCAAGTCGAGAGGCAAAGTTTGTCATCGTTAGACGTGTGGTTGTGTGATAATCGACGCGTGCATAATGAAAGTTCGCGGTCAGTTTAATTAATCCTCACTCGCTCTCGGTGCCTCAGCCAAGTGAGCAAGTCACTATCACTATCACTCTCCCATCTGGAGCAGCAGAAGGAGAAGACAGGGATGGGTGTAAGTAAACAGCAAGTAAGCAATCGGGAGATCGGATGATCTTTGATCATTTGCCTTTAATATTCAAACAGAACTTTCAGCTTCACCGCCATCACAAGACAAGACAAGACAAGACAGGGTGAGTTCCGGTTCTTTGCATAGTGAATACTGTTATACTATATTCCGCTAGGATATTATATGATTATGAGAATATTACTACATAGAACTAAACACAAACTAAGCACGGATCGTTTCCCAATTTGTTCGCCACTTATTATAAGAACCAGGCAACCTTTGTTTCTGTACCTCTTGCTACTAGAACTACTACAATGTTTGATCAGTGCTATTCATATCTTCACTATCAGCCCTGAAGGTATTCGTCCATGGTCTGCTCAAAACATCAAAACTAATTGCAAGGCAAGGAAGTAAAGGAGTTTCTAGAGGAATCGCATATATAAGTAAGTAAACGTCATTATATTGAGCCTCTTGATGATAAAAGACATTAGCGTCAACTGGGTCTACTGTTCGACTAGAACTAGAAATGTTAGTTATCTTATTGCATGCAATTGTCAGCAATCAGCTCTTAATGGCTTGACCGCCTTCGGACATACAGTACATATCCTAACCTTTGCGCCTGTAAGTCAGCAACCAAGCATGCAGCAAACCACCCTTAAAATGCCTTGAAGGCAACTTGCACTTTTCTCTTATACACAACACAAAGGCAAGGGCAAGGGCAGAATGTTTATTCATGAACATGACTTTGAATGAAAATGTCGTGCAATAAAACAAAAAAATAATAAATAATTTTTTAAATCTTCTCATAAATTTACAAAGTCATACAATATGTACAATATTGACACATGCATAGCAACAAATCAGTAATAAATTAGTCACTCCTGAAATATTTGTACACAATTAAGTTGTTCGTGCTTAGTTAATTACAATTAACTAACACCAACCCCAGGACTTGATCGGGGGCTTAATAGTTTTTGCTAATTGTGCGCCTGCAAATGTTAACAAACGTCTTTAGATCTTACTTGGACTCTGTGGTGGCACGAAGCCGAAGCCAGAGGCGCCAGGGACGACACCGCTGGTCTCGCCACTGTCTGGAGGCGCCGGGGGGAAGACGACTGGTCCTGTGTTCTGGCGGGGATCTCGTGCGCTTAATTGCGCCCCCACGCCGCCCCCAAAGCCGTCAAAGCCCGCCGCCGGCATTCCGAACGCAAAGTGGCCGAATTGCGCTCGTGCCATCGCCAGGATTGCCAAGAGGACAACGATTAACTGCAAGAAAATTCAAAAATCAGTGATGTAACTGTACATGGTTCTCATGGTAAGGTGTATTTATGTGTTTCATGTTAACCTAACATTTTCTCGATTCGTGTTTTCCGATTTTCAATCGGTCTGTAATAAATAACCTCAAGAATGAGTTCATTCAATTGAATTGAATTCGCAAAGTACATCGGCCAGACTTAAGTTGGGTTCGTTATGTAACTTCGAGAGCGCAAGCGCAAGAGGTGTTCGTGCGGAATTCGAATACACGTGGAAGTAGGTACATATAGTGCGCATATTTACGAGGCAATTGCCATGGTAACATTATACGAGCCATGTAAACACTTGTCGCCGGTTGTATTCATTTATTTGCTCTTCCTTTGAATCCGAATCGGAATCTGAATGGGAATCAGCAGGCGGCATGGCATGTTACGGCGCGGCGCGGTGGAACAAATGAAGTGCAACTGAAATGCACCTTCGAGGAAAGAATGCAAAAAGCCTGTACTTTCACCAATTGCGCGCTTTGTGCGCACTTCACTTGCAGCAATTTCAGTTCGCCTGGTCAGTCTCGTGAAAAAGCCATAAAATGAAATTGTTAATTTCAATGTAATTAACGAATCTGTCAACAATTCTAAAGAAAATTAACTTAGAAACAACGTATGTAGGTACAGTTTGAAGAATTCAAAGACTTAATAACGTCTGTTTCTAATTCTCGTTTGTGAATGTCTTCGTCTTTGAATATGAATATGAAAGACAAGACGTTTAAGGCGTTTAAGAGCATTTACGTTTACGTTTATGTGTGCCCAGCCGATCAGAAGGTATTTGGTGTTTTGCGTTGCAAGCACAAGCCGTTTGAGTCACGGTCTGATTCCTCGCATAATTTACTCACACATGTTCGCAGCATTCAAATATTCGTCGATTATTTGCATTCGCTCAGACAGCAAGCATTTTTCTGCTTTTGTTTTCTTCGTAGCGATTGCGACTAGATCGATTATGTATTGTACATGCCATAACCTAACATTATTAAGATTACCTTGCCTTAATACTTATAATGTAGGTATCATTAGGCTGATTTTAGTTTTGGCAACTAATTGTAAGTTATGCAACCAACATTACTTCTGTCAAGGTGCCATGAAATTTTTCATAGAAATTTTGCAAGAACTTTGTGATAATTTAAGGTTGCATATTGTCAACTTATGTCTTACATTGCAAGGTCGTTAAATAATCCTCAAAAGTTAGATTAACTTAAGTTGTTTTTTGTTTGTTTGTAGTTACAACAACGAACATGTACAATACAGACATACTTGTATGTTCTTATTGTCGCAATTACAATACAATGCAACAGTAAATGGTCAAGGTTGCATATTTTTCATGTTATTCTTCAGAGCAAGCACGTGTTTTGTATAATTTGTTAGTAAAAATTGTATGTACTGCTGTTAAAACTGTAAAACTTGTTGATTTCTTACAGTTTCTTGACGTGTCTGATGATATTTCATCAATTATGTAATTGCAGATCAAAGTTTTAAGAAAGTTTTCGTCATGCTTTTCTTCGATTAGCAAACAACTTCTTAAAGACGTGTCAGAAGTAATTAACGAACGCATTTATAAAAAGTCATCAAAACCAACATCACGACAGCTGGCTACCGCGAATTCTGCCATGCACACGAACGAAACTGTTGTCTCGAATAAAACATTAAGATAAGCCAAGCACATGGCTACTTAAATATTGATTTCAAAGTCGAAAAATGGTCGAACAAAAAGTGTAAGTGAAATGAAATTACAACACATGTGACATTGTGGTATTCGGCGGTTATTTATGTAGCAACGTTCGTCGGATAGTGTAATACCTAATGGAAATGCAAATGCTAATGTAAATGTTTATTCGCCAGACACACACACGATTTGTAATCGTTTTTTGGCTCGAATCCGTCGTCGGAAGTCGTCATGCGTATCAAAGAAACCACCACGAAATTTCAGCCCACGTCTTAAGGATTTCTTGAGCTAATTGAAATTATAAGTAAGTAAGTAACTATTGACTGATATTAATCTGCTCTCGTTGTAGATTCAAATCATTAACTTGGTCTTGTTATACAATTACCAACATGGATTGTAATTTAATTGCTCAATAATAACAGACAAACATTTCTGTTTTTAGGCACTTTTAAGTCACTTTATGAAGTCTCCTTCCTATCCTACCTTAGGAAGCCATAAAACAGTGAAAGCTTTCCTCGGTCTATCTGTTTACTCTCATTGTTGGCAGGCAAGACTTGTGTGTACAAATCTAAAAAATATTGTTTACACCTACGCAGCATGTGATGAAAATTGTAGAAAAGTCAATTAGCGCAACCGACCGTGAATACATTTACTTCAAATGACTTGTTCAAGAAATAATGACAATATACCTAAGTCACTGATAGCTCATCTTACGTGTAAAGTCACTCAAAGCCACTCAAACTTTAAAAAAGAATGCAATAATTGGAATAAGAGCATTCGCATGTATCGTTACATAAAAAGAGCGCTGAGCAATCGCATAAATCTATCTTACCGAAGTCACGCATGCGTTTAATGAATACGGAAGGAACTTTATCTAACTAACTAATAAGTAGGTAAGTAACAGTTTCTTGCTGATAATTAAAACGTTCACTTTTTCTCTTCATTTTCAAAAAATTCCTAAATAAAATAAAACAAAACGAAACACTTACGAATTTCATGTTGTCGTCTGGTGGGTTTAATCAATCGATTAATCAATTGAAAAACACTAATTAGTGTAGATAAATATTCCAAATGTGGAAAACTGGTCACTGGATCACTTCCTCAAACACTGAAGAAGAAGAAGACGAAGACGAAGAAGTTGAGGTTGAAGTAGACGTAGACGTAAGAAGTCTTATTATGTACGTTGGTGCACACACGCACTCTGAGGATGCTTCTTCAGGTGCTGGTCGCGAGCAAAGTGAGGTGAAGCGACTGCCTGTGTGCGCACTGGACGGCGACTTAAGTAGTTTGTTTGAAGAAAGAGCTGGCGCTGCTGGGTGCGCGCCGCTGGTGGATGGATGCAGACTTGTGCTGATATCGCAGCCGCCGCCGTCGGTTTTATACGCCGGCCGCACGCGCCACGCGAAAAAATAGCGAAGGTCATCCCTCTGTCCGGTTAGATCTTTCTATCTATCACGGAAGATCATTTATTAATTGTGATCAGAGCTATGTAGGTATGTACGTGTTCCACGTGAAGGTTTAATTTTATTTAATTTGAACCTCAACACGTGGCGAATTGGTAATTGAATTTGTTTAAATAATTGATTTTTGAATGTTGCGTCATCAGTGAATAAAGTCAATAAACGCATTCGTATTCGCATTCGAATTAACAAAGCCAAACCGCAAATATCAAGTCGGACGCTGAGTCATTCCCCACACAATAAGAAAAAGATTGATTTTGATTTGGATTTGATCTTCAATGATCTGCAACCAGTCAATCAAGAATGTAATTAGATGAACGTTGGTTATGAATGAATGGTTAGAGAACAAGGTAGAGGCTATGACCATCGTAATTACCAATGATAATTACTACTTAACGTAGGTAAGTACAATATATAAAAGTTGACATCTTTACACTTGGCTTACTTATTACAGTGTCAAAAAGTGACGAAATCAGACAAAAACTACAATATATAATTGTGAGCGCCTTGTGCCTGACTTGCTAAAAGACACAAAGCATTTCACTTTCTTTCAACTTGCTGAAGACATTGAACTAATTATTGAATTAGTGTTCAATGCAACGACGTGAATGACGATATTAATTCAAATCCTGTAGGCAAGTTAATTAGTGAATGTGACATTCATGTGATTTATTCGTTCCAAATGTTATTATTGTTGAGAATGCCGGAAGCAGAAATACTGTACTGACTAACAATGCACTGGGTTTTCAATTCAATGATGTTGATTAGACTAGAAGTGAGTAAACTATCAGAAGGATATAACTTTAGCAATCAACTAAACGCAGCATGACTGCCAGTTTTAGCTTGTGTTTGATTATTATTTATCAAGACGTCAGTAGATTATGCGTTATAAGTGAGTTATTTTCATGAAATATTTGCAGATCTTAAAGTATATTTCACTTTCTTTTGCAGGTTATAAGTACATACTTTGATTCTCTTTTGTTTTTAAGAATTTCCACACTTGGTGGCGCTGTTGTCAAATTGGAAACTGTCATTTTTATTTAAATTAGTTAATAATTCTTTATACTTTAATTAAATGTATAAATTTCGACTGTAAAGTTAGTTATCGTAAACTATAAAGTTTATTACTTGATTAGGTCGTTATTAGTATGCATAATTAGTAGGAATATAATTCGTGAGAAGTGCTGAAGTAAAGTAAAGCACTGAAACACGGACTCGAACGCAAAATACATTCATTACCTGGCCAGTAAAGTCATTTTTAAGACAACAATTCGTTTTGCCGCTCTATTTGTCAATGCTAAAACATTTATTGCAAAGACTAATAGGCACACTTGATCATTCGCACACAAAAATCTAATATGACATGACACTTGACACATATTATACAATATTAAGAAATTATTCAATTATGTACAAGTACTATCAGTTTACAATCTTTAATTAGTCTGATAATTTTAATTTCACACAAATTTACAAACACGAAAATTTAAAGTTATTGTTAATAGTAATTAATAGTAGTAATTATTTTGCTCTAATTAAAGCCTCCTATTATATTAAATGATTTCATAAGAGATGAACATTTGTAACTTTATTTGAAGGTGAAACAAATGCAAAAAATAACAATAAAACTTAATTTTGTGTGATTATTCACTGATATTTATGATATTTATGCAAAATGCTTGTATTTAAAATTAAATCACTTACTTACTTACTTAAAACAATTACTCTTTGCAAGTCACGTAGGCACATTTGCGCATACATATCTACGTGTTCTTAAGTATAAGATACGCTCACAATCATTGTTTGTCATTGTTTCTACCTCTCTTAAAGCTTGAAACATGTTTTTTATATTTGCAGATAGTGCCAATGATTACAAAATGTATGCAACACAAAATACATTAACAAAAACCTGTGAATTTTTGCAAAATCTTCACAAGATTGTTACTTACGCATTCAAAACGTATTACTGCGCCGTATCGTGTAATTCGTGTCAGAAGCATGTTCGACATTCGGTCGAATTGCAATTCAGACTGCAAATGGAATGAATTAAAGCTGCAATTGCAAGTGACTGACAATGTTTTCAAGCCTGGAGCAATTTGCATGTGAAAAGATTTTGAAGGATATCCATGGAATTCGATTGCACACCTAATATTGATAGCAATTTTGGATTGCTTAAGTTCACCAACTTAATTGCCCCGCGTAATAATCGTTAATTAATTATGTATTTGGTCTAATTATTCACTAAACGCCAATACGTTGGCTTAATTTTTCATTCATTTTCACTTGTGCTTGACTTATATTTAATGCCTGAGTGCACACAAACTCCTAAATCATAATCATAAATATTTAAAACTTTACAACGTGAGCGCCCCCATGCGGGAAAAACTTTTAAAAATTGACATTTGACTGACGATTGACGCTAGTTGCGTTAACCCTATTCCCGCGAAGTGCAAGTGTGAATGCAATCAACAATTACGCGATAAACATTGATAATAATGTGTGGTGATTGCTCCGAGTGAAAGTTTCGTCAATGCCGGGGCGTCGATTCGGTAAGTCATACATACATGTATTTATTACGCGTTGCGTCGCGCCGATGCGTATTGCGCACTTTTGAAGGTTATGTTTCGTCGTCACTGAGGTGTTTGTGTTGATCCTCGAACGCGCTGAAATTATTAAAAGTGATTAAGTCGTTGGCTCGAATTTGTTGCTTCGCCTGAGGCAGCCATGCTCGCCGCCGTTTCCTTCGTCTGCAAATCTTGTTTTCAAGGCATTCCTAACACAATCGAAACGGAAGTGTGTGTTGGCTTGCAACATGATCTTCAAAAATCGACAGGAAGGAACCGCATACGCAATGAACACGTTCTACTTCACACAAACGCATTTATTTCCGCAATGCAACGAATGCGATTACCAATCGTATCCATAATCGCTCAGCGCATCGAATACGCACTTTAATTAGAGGTATTACGCCATTGATATCAATCACTCCTTGATTACAATCGTCATTTTCTAGGAAATTCTAGAAAATCATAAACAAGCATTAACAGAAATGCTGCACACAATGATAACATGAAGAGTTTTGCATTAGGAAATCTTTATTGGCTATATGCTAATGACTCGGCGCAGCGTGGACCTTGCTCCAAATTAATTAACGTTTTGTAGAGGTACATTCTCGGAGTAATTAGTCATTGCTAGCATGAGAGACGTACGAATGAATGCAGACGGCAATGTAATGCACCTTGTGTAGGTGAGAGACATTGAGATTCATTAGAGAGCGGTGCTCAGTTGGTCCAAATGAGAGAAATGAACGAAATTGTTGTTGGCTTTTTATTCCGTTTGGCTATTTACGGCAGACAGGCAAGGTGCACCATACATTTGAACGGAAGTATCCGGTATTGGATTGGCATTGAATTTGGATTTAGAAGTCGAGTCGCTAGCTTGGAAATTGATGTTGAAGTTCATTAATCAGTGGGTTTTTATGGCGAACTCACTCGCAGATGTAATTGATTTGTGTTGAACGTCTTGTCCTTAGTGGATAATCGGAAGTTTCCGTCAATTTCCATGTTAGAAATGGATTCATCATTGAACACGACATAAGATCTAATATAGCTACCTACCAAAGACTAGAGTATAGCCTGAGTATATAATCTTATGTAAGGTTATTGCAATACATTTGATAAGATTTTTAATTGACTTTTACAACGGTTGCGTGGTTTTATTCCACTTAAAAGTCAATTAATGACTGGTGGTTTCTTATGAACAGAGGTCACTCGCAAAGCATTTCCCTGTTGTTATCTGTTGTTGCACATGCAAGTAAATCACTGGAGTGAGGATGAAATGCATTAATCATACTCGTATGTGCTTGCACTAAACCTCCAGGTGACTACATAAGTCTAGCGTACAATTACATACATAGGACAGCAATATTCACATTCACTTTTAAACTTTGAGAGTAATATGACATCTATATCATTACTTAGGTATTACTTATGGTGTACTTCCGGTTGTTTGTTGATTTTTCAACAAACGGTGACTTCCGTTTTCCTGGTTAATGACGCATTAATTAAATATTGTAGATTCAAGGTTTGAACTGAAAATCAGAAGACAAGTAACGAATTCATTTCATAAGTGAGTAACAATTGCACCTTTTGTCGATGCGAAATATGTAATTGCAAATATAAATCAAGTGGAAAATAATGGTTAGTTAGCAAACATGAAAGTTAAGCGTGTGCGATTGCATTGCTTTGCGCATACCTGACATTTGACATTGTTGTGTCTCTTGGAGTTTCACACATTCAGTTCTGCTCTTGGTATGTATTTGTTCGTTGTTTTCTTTCACAAACGCGACTAACAACTTGTACGTGTGACATTCACTATCATTTGTTTACGCAAATGATACGATCTTTGTTGTTGTCGGCGGTGACGTTGTCGTTGTTGTCCTTTGCCAACAACAATTGTAACTTAACATAACATATCCGTTTAGGATAACAATCAGGATCTGAATCACTGAATGATTTCTTGTTGGTTTCTTAAGTTATTTCATTCATTGTTAAGTCCAATGTTGCTAGTATTGTTCCAAATTGGTCAATTCATGAGAAGATTCTGTCTTTGTGTCTTGAGCTGGCTTTTCTTCATCTTCTCTTGCGCTTTCGTCAGATTTCTGTTGATTTTTGCTATCAAAAGTGGTGGTGGAAGGCACTCTATGGCCCAGGTTATATCCATCTGCTATGGTGGTCTTGCGCTTCCGGCGCTCATACGGGTCGCTATCCAGGACAATTATGGATTTATCTGTATTGGAGTCATCATAAAGCGAAGATTGCTGCAACAAGTGGAAAAGATTAGGAACGAACTTGTATGGTACTTGGTGGAGGACACCGTACTGAAACCCTGGTGATCATGGTCATTCTTCGCTGGTAATCAGTGGCATCATCGTCCGAATCAGACACAGTAGGGATATCTATGACTGAGGGTGCAGACATTTTGAAGACGGCAGCGTGCACCTCGCGCATGATCTCGTATGGGTCTGCGTTGGCCACCGGGAGCAGTAACAACTTAGGATACACGTCGATATCGTCGAACGTTTTGGGAATCAGTTGCATTTTCAGCAACGAACGCGGCAGGATCATAGGCGCAGTGTACATCTGTTCCAGATAGAAATCCTTCACGAACCCTTCAAATAACAAAATGTCCACAATACTGGGCACTGCGACGAAGTACGCATACTCGTTCAAGTTAGGCACGAACGAGGTCTCTAGCTCGACGTTGATCTGGTCTTTGGTGAAGAAGGAGTACTGCGGCTGCTGCATGAATATGGACGCGGCCAACTGACGCACACCGCTCTGCCACATCCGGCATGTCAGCCCATTGACTTTGTCATTGCTGAGCTTGTCAGCTTGGACGAGAAGTTGCACGGGCAGGAAGTAAGCTTCGCTTGCACAATACGCGACAATGTTGCAATTTGAAGGGCGCCCAGTCAAAACCCCAAGCACCCCGAAGACATCTCCTGCTAGTAGGAGATCCTCAAAGCGGGCCATTTTGGCAGTCGGGATGTAATCCACTACAGGGAGGCATCCCGGAATCAGGGAAGATTCTTCCTCCGCATTTACCATGTATTTCAAACTGAGCATCCCGTGAAGCAGTATGTAGACACCTTCAAGGAAGTCTCCTCTGCGGACTACTATATCCCCATGGTTCCAGGACACTTTCTGGACGTGCTGGAAAAGGTAATCCATTATCTTGGTGTCCTTGGCGATCCAGGGCACCTCGGTGAAGGTGAAACTGGCCGATTGGGCTTCAATATATGTCAAGTGTCGCGCTTTCTTGAAAGTTCCCTGAAGCAGTGGGAAGATAATATTGTAGCAACGTACGAAGACATGGCCTTTGCGATTAATCTCGTTGAATAAGTTGAACATGGCGCTGAGGGCAATGTTGATGGCTTTCTTGGTTTTCACCGTGGTCGCGATCCAGGGCCATTCCCGTTGGACTAGTTCCAGTATTTGCAAAAGCATTACGCGCTCCATTTCGAGATCACGTCGGAAAATGTTGCGGATCAGGCGCATCTCGATCAAGGTGTTGAGTTGGTCCAAGATGTCAACGCAGCTTGTAAGACTTACGCTGGCCAGGTCGTAACCCAAGACAATGTTGTGCATGTGGAGCCTGTCAAGAGAATTGTATATTTGTGGACAGAACGTTCGTAATATTCGGAAGGGCAGGTCCATTCGCAAGAGAATCACTATCCAGCTGAGAACCTGGCAATGAAGGGCATTGCCACTGAAGATTACGTTCCAGGCGCTGACCAGGAGCACGATGAAGTCCCAAATGTTCCATTTCCATTTGAAATACATCGGAATGCCGGAAAAGATGAACGAATTCGGCGAGAATGCGATGAGCTTGAGCAATACGTCCATGGCGAAGACCATCCAGATCATGTTGTACACGATTATCAGGACACGTCTGCAGGCGAAGATGTAGTGCATGGCGTAGGTCAATACCAAGAACAAGAGGAAACAATCGTAGCAGACGTGCATGGTGAGGTAGTAGCACAAGCAGCGCAGTTGCTGTCTGGGAGGAGGTATGTCTATGTGCGGCCAGAAGTAGAGCACGATCTTCATCAATGCCGCAATGCTCTTCTTCTTCTTCAAGTACCCCTCCAGGTTTATATGGTTCACCTCCACTTTGCTCTCAATTAGCGAGTTAATGTCGTGGCTTAAGACCTCGAACACTTGTTTGTTGGCCATGCCACTGATGTACTGATGATAGACGGCTACCTTCTTGGCTCGCAGAATCTTATTTCGGCCTTCCATTATATAAAAAGCCAGCTCTTTCTGGGTCGTGTCGTAGGGAACGTCCATGTTGCATTCGGTGCAATTATTGAAATCAGAATCCGTGAAACTTTCCTTTGCGGTTTTGTCCTTGCTCACGAGATAGGGGTTTGTGAGTATCGTATATCTCTTGACCACTGCCCAGTTCACATTGGCCATGTAGCGAAAGTGCTTGTAGATTTCAATTTGCCTCTGTCGGCCGTACATTAAAAATTGTACAATGCTATTCATATCCCTCAAGCGCTCTTCGGGAAGGTTGGCTAACTCCGTCCATTGGATAATGGACTTCACAAGGGAGGTGTTTAAAATAGTGGTTAATATGATGTATCCGTGGAATTCGGCGGTGAATTGATGGAAAACCTTGGTGTTGCTAGAATTGTAGCAAAAATAGCGCATCAGTGTGATGTTAAATAGCCCTTTCATGTCGCTAAGGGTCATGATGATTACGCACTTCATATTCATGTCTATGTTCATTTTGTTGAAAAATACGCTCAACACTGTGAAGATTGTCATTCGGCAAACGGTGACTATGATGTACAAAAAGACGATTTTGTAGAGGCACTCCCATTCGAAGTATTCCAGCGCGGTGACCGTGAGATCTGCAGTGCCCTGGATGAAGCACAGGTTGTTCACCAGCAGGATGAAGGTGTCCAAACAGATCTGCATGGATGCATCTATTTCCACGTTCATTTGGTACTTCTTGGAGTTGATGGTCACCACCATGATGACTATGGCCAGACCGCCGTCGGTCGCGAGCATGTTTTCGGTTAAGAAGTACGTGATGTAGATCATGGCATGAACGACGACCACTGCGTACAGCGTGGCGTTCAAAAGCAGCGAGACGATGAATACCGTGATGCGTCCCAAAATATAGCCGAAGATCAACGCCAGGGACCAGAAACGTATGAAGATGTTGACCAAATGGTACCATTTGGTGATGACATGTGCCGTTTCGCCGTAGATCAGTTTGAATGCCACGAGCATTACGAGAATCCCCAGGACGGATTCGATTTGCAGCACGACACCCAGTTTGCGGTGTTTGAAGACGTGGTTCAGCAGGATGATGATGTATTCTGAGTTGATGGCCAGTAAGGCGCTTGCTAGGAGGATGCCTTGCAAAGCGTACCAATTGTGGAGCATCTTGAAGATTACGAAGCCGATCACCAAGGGGAAGATGATCACTGATATGACGGCAATCAGCACTGCAGCGGGGATGCACTGCACCATCATATGGAAGTTCACAGCATGCATACATTGGAATATGTAGAGAGGCACGTACACGGATAAGATGACCTGAGGGTTCCAATTCAACATGCACCGCATTGGGTGCAGAAACTCCACGGAGTATACCAGTGTGCCGAGGAGTAAGCCGTGGACGAGGTAGACTATGTTCAGGGGGACTATCTTGGTCGCTTTGTCGATCATGCCGCGTAAGGGCATAACCAGCACCACCATGAACATGCCCATGGCTAGCCCATATTTCAATGTATCGCATGATGTTTCGTGGCGAGAGTAGAATGGTAGTACGAGTGGTTGATGAAGTTGGTTTGTTAAAGCGACTGATTCTTCTTCCTGCATTGTTTGGCGGGTTGAACTGCTTGAAATGATATTACAAATTGACACTTTTTGATGTCACTTTGTATCTTGGTGTTTGTTTATCAGCGCTTGCTTATTATTTACAAAATAAGTTCAAAAAGTTGCAAATACGAGAGAGAAGTCGACACAAGTCGCAAGTTGCAAGTCTGATTAATCGTAGAAATAGTAACAAGGCAATTCGCGAGAAGATAATGGTTGTTCTTGTAACAAGGTGTTTGAATTTTCACAGCACTTCACAATCAATTTTTATTAAACGCGTTTGGTTACGTTTCGCTTCGTGTGGAGGCGAGTCGATTCTTCAAACAACGTAAACGTAACGGCCACAGGCTGGCCGTGCGATAAATTTTCGAAGCCGTCAGCTATTAAATTACACATTAAATCACTTATCGTTCGTGCGTTCGTTGATTCTCTCGCTTGCCCTCTGCATGCCAACCAGACAGTCCATTCTCTGCGAGTGCAAACACGGCTGCTGCAGAGCATACCTGCCTGCGTGCAATTATCAATTATTGCTCGTTGCCGAGCCGGAAGATAGGAATAACTTCAGCCCACCGATCGTTTCGCACCAATCAATTATCAAAATATTGGCTCGATTAATTCAAATTGGCCAATTAATATACATATGTACTAGATAAGCATGAGATACGACGCATTATTTTTGCTTTGCAATTTAATTATTACATAATTGATCAAACTTTTCGATAAGTTTAAGATTTCAATAAGAAATTGAGTTGAACATTCAATAATAGAGCAGAGTAATTGAAGGCAGCAAGCAACTAGAAGTGGAAGAAGAAGACAGCAATGAATTTTTTACAACTTTTTACATTGAGTTTTATTAAGATTTGCATCAATGCATCGCGCCGGGAGACTCGCATCTAATTGATTTTTAATCGGTGCGTTGTTCATTTTTGCGCGCTACTGCAGCGCTTTTCCGACTAATTTCAATCCGATTATGTAAATTCGGCGCTCTGTTCTCTCGGGCCTTCCGGAATATCTAATTGCTCATTAGAACTTTTATTGCA
Organism: Aleochara bilineata; assembly: GCA_003054995.1. Classification (NCBI taxonomy): domain Eukaryota; kingdom Metazoa; phylum Arthropoda; class Insecta; order Coleoptera; family Staphylinidae; genus Aleochara; species Aleochara bilineata. The sequence continues at coordinate 45,498 of NBZA01001746.1, forward strand.
CGTGCTTTTTTCCTTGTTTATATTTACGATTGGTTATTTGCATTTTAATTGCATTTCGCCGGAAGTTCCTTGGTTCTTTTCGTGAAATATGTGTGCTAAAAGTGTACTGTGATGCTGACTATAGGCAACCCAAGGTACATTATTCAAAATATTTACCTTGAGAATGTTTTATATATATTAAGATTTACATTTGGAAATGCATTTACCAATTGTAAGTAAAGGTTATTTATTTTTAACAAATATATAATTTTGCAAATCGCGTATTGGAATTAGTATAAACAATGGAATAAATATTTGTTTAAATGCAGTGCAGTTGAAATACATATCACAATCAATCAATCATTCAGTTTGATTGGTGTTTGCGCAGACGCATTGCACTTTGGCTGCATCGCTGATGTACGTGATAAGGTTGCGATAGCGCTCGACCATGGGCATGTAGATTTCGGCGGCGTCGGTGAATGGTTGGCAGGCGAGTGTCGGCTCCGGAAGGCACTTGGTGATCTCGAAGAAGTCCGTAGGTCGGTGCAGGCCGTGCTTTGCTTGGTAGGCCGCTCCTAGCATTGCGGAATCTGACGTATCCTGCAAGAAAAAACACCAAAGTGGATCAAGTTTTTGTTGAAAGCTGAACTTGAACTTAAACTTACTTGAATGTAAACTGGTGCATTGAAAACATCAGCAATCACTTGCAACAGTGCTGGGTTCTTGGACGCACCGCCAGTTGCCAATATCTTGGTGTTTTCGTCTAAGGTGAACCCGGCGTCTTCGACATTCGCCCGCTTTGCGATGAATTGACCTTCGATCAAAGCGCGCACCTCCACTTCCAAGCTGGTGAACTTCACCACTTTGTCGTTGGCCTTATTGAAGCGGAACTCTCCCTGCAGGAACGGGTTGATTTCCTGCTTGTGATAGTAGAACCCCATGTTCCCGAAGTTTCCACGAGGTGTGCTGTCCAGTAATTGGTTGAAAATATCCCAAGACCCCTCGCAGCATCTATCACGGATTCTCTCACGTGTCAATGAACCATTCTTATAGCTAATTAAATAATGAAAAGATGAATGGCAAACCCTTATGTTTGGAATGGATATCTTACCATAACAGAGCCATGTAAGCGTCTTTATCCACTGGGTTGCAGAAGACATGCCCCTCTGCAATGTACGTTGGTTCGTTCATCCACAGAAAGACTGTATCGCTAGTGCCCAGGCTGATCGCCAGCCATCCTTTGCTCAGTCGCATCCCGGCCAGCGATGCCGGGTTGTCCCCGGTGAATGCAATCACCTTGCAATTCGGGTCGAACTCCCAGCGGTCTACATAATACGGTGACACCACTCCCAAGTCGCTATAGGATACCACTGGCTGTTGCAACTTCTCCATCAAACCGTGACCGCAGACTTTCAGCAACCTCTCGTCCCATTCTTTCGTCCGGATGTTCATTAAGTTCATCCCGGATGCGTCCGCGTAGTCGATCGGCGCTACCTTGCCTAAGAATAGTGAACACAGGAAGCTACTAACTAATGAAATTCTCTGTAACAAAAAAACATTTGCGACCAATTACTAGCCGTGAACTAGCCGAACATAAGAAAACAATCAAATACTTCAGTGTTGTTGTAAACGTCGGGAATCATTTTCGAGATCTTTGCTATTTGGGCACCGGTGAAACGCTCGTATGCCTTCGAGCCTGTAATTTTTGCTAGATTCTGGAAGAAAACAGACTGAGAAAACTATCTTAGGATGGTTTTGGGAAAGGTTTACTTCTGGGCCTCCAATGGCTTCTTCGAGTTGTCGACAGAAGACGCTCGTGCTGCTGTCCATCCACACTGGGCTGTTGGCGATGGCAAAGTAGCTGGCTAATTGGTGATGCAGGAATTCGCTGGGGTCGAGTTGCTCTAGCGCATCGTCAATGCCCTTGTACCAATATACAGATCCATGTTGCTAATAAGAATGGAACAAGCACAGTTTAGCCTAGCGTAATCTAATGAAATGCCATTGAAAATACCTGAGCAGTACCGGAAATTGCAGCGATTCGTGAGAAATTCACGCCGCAGACCGTCAAGCGGTCCATTAGCATGTCCAGTGCTTTCACCCATAGCAGTGTTGGCGTGGTCACAATCAACGGATTGGTTCTACTTTGCACAACACCTCCATGTGTCCTAAGTGTTTGCAGAAACTTGGTTAAAAAAGACCTGATCAAAGCGTGCATTTGTGCAAATACCTGAATTCTGGAAGATCGCTGTCAAATTGGACGGAAGCTGTGTGTAAAATTTTCAAGTCATCATCAACGACCACTGCTTTTAACTGTAAAAGTTTCAGTAAACATTTAAAATACAGCGCCATTTAATATTGATATAAAAGAGTTCTGTAATATCATGATGTTTATCGTTGTGACTGAAAGATGTCGCTGCGAGTATTAAAAATGATTTATCTATTGTATTATTATTTAAATCAGACTATGACAGAAATGTATCACTTCAGTAAATTAGTAGCATACCTTAAATTAGTTAAAGAAAAGTATCAAATATGGGGTTACTTTTAGTAATTGTTAATGTATTTTGTTTGATTACAGGAATGCCATGTTTGAGGAATTTCAATGAGAATGGGAATGAGAGGTAAGTACAATCATTGATTAGGACTTACCTGCTGAGTACTTAAATCCAGGCCTAGATAGAGAGGTGTCGCCTGCGTTGGTGAATCCATAACGTTGTATTTGTTGTGTGGCTGGCGTTAATCAATTGATTTGTGTCCCTTTCACTCGAATCAAACCGACCAACTATCGTATCCATGCAACGCGAACCGAAAGCGCGATTCATTCGTCAGCACAATACGAGCATATCGAACAAGCCGGAGTAGTGAGTGAGTGGAGTTTACCGGAACATAATGCCAATGCGGGCTGCTGCTGGCTGCTTTGCTTGCATATGCGTACGTTGTGTTCGTGGCCGTGGCCGCGACTGCTACAGTCACAGCCACGACTGCTATTTGTTGCTGTTGCTGGTGATGTTGTTGAGTTTGCATTCTATTCAGTACATTACTTCAGAGTGAATAAACTCGAACGTCGTTTCCACGCGAAGAGTACGTGTGAAGAAGGAAATTAGAAGGAAAACAGTAGAAGCGAAACAAAGCAAAGATTATTACACTTGCGGTGTACGCGGTAATCAAAGAGGTTATATCATTATATCAGGGTCAAGTAGTACTTGCGTGATGATGCAATTGGTATCATTATTGCTCAATTGAAGTGAAATATGGATACACACTCACTCGTAATTAGTAATCCAGCAATGAAAAACATTTGAATCAGACTTGCAGGTTATATATAGGCAACTTGCAAGTCATACAAGTTGCCTATATTCTTATTAGTAAAACTTATTTATTAATTTTTCTTTGGTTTATTTTGAAAGTTTTCCCGCTTTTTATATATGTACGTGCGTGTGAATTTGACAAATGTATTTAAGATAAGATAAGTGATAGTGTTGTGTATTATTCAAGGAGCACCAAAACACCAAAAAAAGAAGTTGGAAACGTGAAGAGAATAGAAAGAGTTTATGATTGGAATCCTAGAGTGGAAGTTTTAATGCGAGCCAATAAAAGATCAATTTGATCGGCAAATGCTTGGTGTGGTGTGGCCTGCTTGTGCATTCATCCGCATTGTTGTTGTCGCCAATGATAGTGACAAACACGAAGAGTTGGTGGCATGAAAAACGCACCCTGGGCTGGCAGCGTATCGTGGGCAATCGTCTTGAATGCTAGCTACACTTGAAGCAAACAAACAAATCGCTGTTGTTTGGTTCGTGAACGAACCGTGGCCGAAGCCGAAGACGTGGCGGCGCGGCGCGGGGTGGATGGCATAAAGCAATTCGAGACCGATATATTAACCGAAAAACGCACTCGTCGCCTGCCCGACTGGCTGGCTGGCGGCGTCTGCCCAGCCAAACCATGGCCACCCTCAGCTCAGCAAGCAATTTGGCAGTGGTCATGTAAACAAATCATATTGGGTATAACTCAATCGTATTGACGTCGAACTCGAAGACGAGCAAGAACACGGAGTCGCAGTCGAAGGCGCCATTCGTTTGTTTTATTTGCATTCACTGCGCGTATGTTGATTACCATTGTTAGGTTGGTTGCCTGCATGGCGTGGTCTACTTTCTTGTCGGTGTGGCGCCAATGTTTGGCATTTGGTGTTGTTGGCTAACGCCAGCTATTGAGCCATGAGCAGAGCAGAGCAAAGCATCTTCTGCATTTTTATTAATTTGACAAAAAAGTCTCGTGAGTGATGCGCTGCGTTGCGCTGGCCGGTGCCGCCACCGCGACGCCCCAAGAACTTCCAAGACCGGCGGCGTCGACGTCGGCGTCGTCGGCTCGCACTTAACTTGTTATTATCTCAACCAACCAATACATACATTTATACAACCACACACAGAGCACACAGCAAGTCTCCTCTCCGACGAAACAATTTCCGTTTGTCGTGTCATAAATAATAAAAATTTAAGGTTAGGCCGGGACGCGCCGCGTAATGGAAAAACACACATAAAGGGCATGTAAAGGCCACATAAAGTCATATAGATTGATGTTTACGCTTGCGCTCGCTTGTGCTTGCGTTTATGTTATAGGGTGTTTTCCTTCGGGGAGCCTTAGCCTGGCTGAGAGACAATGAATTAAATGCCTAATGCTTAAACGAGAAGAACAAGAAGAAGAAGGAAGGGCAGTTGATTGTTGAGTGTTGTGGGGGTGAATGACGAAGGGAGTGCAAATGAATATGATGATCGGCGCTGATTTTATAAACAAGGGTGACATTAATATTGACAGTGGCATAAACACCGGGTGCCGGCGTGACTAGACCGACGTCGCCGACGCCGACGCCAACATCGTCGTCGTCGTGGCGATGGCGATGGCGTTGCCCTACGAAATCAGCACTTTTCTTCTTCTTCTTCACAAGAAAAACAGCCTTTAGTTCCTTGATTCCTTGACAAATGCAATGCCAACAACACAAAAAAGACGTAATGTGATGTACATATGCGAATTAAGTGCAATCATGTCACTTTTTCTGCATGTCAATGTCGTAATATGTATACATACTTGGTTGCCTACGTGCGTGCCATGTGCGGGAGTGCGCATTCAAAAAGAAAGGGGATTTTGTATAAGTGGGATATGACGTGTGTGTGAAGAAGTAGAACGCTCGCGCTCGGCTAGACGGCGCGCAGACATTGCGACCACTTGGCGGGACATTGTGGAACGCTGCTGCCGCCCGTCGGTGCCGCCACTGCCACCGCCGGCGGCGCAAACAAGACTCAAGAACAACACAACACAAGCCAAGGAAAAGAAAGGAAATCAAAGCAATACATTTTTTCTATGTACATAATGGCGATGTTTACTTCTTGATAACGTGACTGTCTATGGGGGCGCCAAGTTTCTTGATAAATGATGAATAAGGTGACGTTTTTTAGCAATTTTGGACGATGGTAAACAATACGTGTGGAATTGTAGAGAAGAAGGTCAGTGTTCTGGTGGGTAATGATGATGATGATGATGATGGTGATGGTGTGTTTTGGCGGCGGACAGACGGCGGCGACTGGCGCTTTGCCGCCACCAGCATCCGCCGCGGTTTGCTGGCGTCAAGACCTGCGGCGGCGACGGCGACGACGACGACAACAAACAACAATGGCCAGAATATCAATCGCCAAGGAAGGAGGAAGCAGAAGAAGAAGTGTGTGTCTTGAAAAATATAAATCTGGAATATTGTATATCTTTACTTACTAATGGAGCAGCGAAGAAGAAGAAGAAATGGGAAGAAAAATTAGAATAAAACGAGCATTCAATGTGGCGACAAATGATGATACATTTGTTATTAGCAAGTGATGACTGTTTTTCAGTGGCGCCAAGCACGAAGAAGACAAAAAGCAAGCAAATGGAATGAAATCACATTGCCAAGAAAGAAACATAAACGATCGCACATTAATTTTTCATCTTTTTGAATTCAGTGCTGCAGCTACATACATGTAGGCAACTAACATAACATAACGTAAAGTAACGTAACGTAAGATGATTGAGCACTTTTGTGAATAACTTTGCTCGGTGTGGTCCTGTCAATCCTGTCAATCTTGAACGGGTGCTTTGAAATCTCATCAAATCATCGAGCCTCAAAGAAACAACTCGGCTTTATTAATGCAAATTGCCTACAAGAACGCTAACATTTATTCCCATTGTATTGCAACCAAAAGGAGACGAATCAGAATAAGAAGCAGACGGCGATTGAGCGGCAGAAAAAACTGGCAAGCGGGAAAAAACTTGTCGAAGCCAAAATCTACAAATGACCACGAGATGATGAGCACATCACGTCAACATTGTCCACAGCCACTGACTGCAGTTCTTCGATTGACAATCTTGAGTTTTTTCCAGAAGAGGCAAAGGACAACATGAATTAGCCATCAGTGGAGCGCCGAGCGACGCAAAACAATAGAAAAAGAGGAAGAATTCTTCTCCAAATTAAAGCCAGACGCGATTACAAATGTAAGCAAATAAATGCTCATCCATTGGCGGTGTTCGTCTTGCTCGTGTTTGTCTTGTTGGCTTCTTGGCCTGTCTGCGAGTGAATTTTAAGTCATTACTTATCGGTGTTTGTCTGGACCTAAACGCACAAAGAGAAAAAGAAGAAGCAGACCACGACCAAGAGAGAGGTAAAAAAGAATTTGCACGGAAGAATGCTATGCAACCGCGAATACACGCTCATAAGAAGAGAAGAAGAAGAAGTGAATTGCATTGCATTGCATGGCATGGCATACCAACTTCGCTCCCATACCATGTCTTCTTCGCAGCACAAGTACACTATCCATGAGACGAGCCACTTGCACTTGCACTCGTACCTGTACATACTTATAAAACTTACTTAGCCCATCACTAGCCCATGTCCATGTCCATATGTAATCACGAACAGCGTCAGCGTGCAACCATTGAAAGCCTTTAAAGGTCTTAAAACAAACTTAAAATAAACTAAAACAAATACTTGGTAAACGTAAAATTGAAAGAATTTAAACAAATTATAAATCATTGAAATACGAACGGAAATGTGATCATTATGCAACCCATTATACGTACATGTGATTTGTGATGCATTTCCGCATAATTTTGCTTTTTATCAGAGACATTTATCAAAGCAGAAGCAAAGAAGTCATGGGAAGAGAAGAAACAAGAAACAAGTTGGTTCGCGAATGCTTAATTGCTTTATTTAGTCAAATGAAATGAAAAAGAGAGAAGGAGAATAATGGCTACCTGATTGTTTGTTGTCTTATGCATTTGCGCATGCGCTTGCGTCCGAAATGATTAATTGCGATGCGCATGCGCATTGGCTCACCAAATGCTAAATTAATTATGATATAGCGTTTCATCCACAACCACATCCACAGAGTGTTCGAACTGAACATTGTCCATAAATAACATCGACGAGCTCATAAAAAGCAAAGAAACTTTAAGCCAAAGAACATAACAGAAAAGAAAATAAAGAAAAAGAAAAAGAAATGGGAAAACAAACAATTTAATGTATGTACATATGAGAGAAGAGAGGGAGGGAGCATCGAGAACAGCGACAGCATCTTCATAAGAGGAAAAGGAAACCAAGAACAAAACGCGAACAAAGTTTGATGCTTCATTCTGGAACGATTAAACAAAAGAACGCCCATGGGGCCCGAGCGGGTTCCTACCTGCATGTGGTCCTCTCTTCGATGCTTGCTGCTGCTGGCTTCCTTCGATCATCAACCAACTACCGCCTCACCGCCTTGGATGCTGGAGATTCTTGGAAAAGTTTCGAGTGCATTCGCCTCCTTCTTATTCTTCAGTCTTTGTAGCTGCGGGCAATATGATTTAATATGCACATGGAACGTGGAATCAGAGTAAATATTTGAATAATCATGTACAATGGGTTGTCTACATTGCGGAGTAATGTGTTTCTAAGTGGCAGAGCTGAGGAGACGTAAGTAATTGGAAGTGGAATTGGAGAAAATGCGGGGGGCGCACTGGCGACGTCTGTGACGACGACGACGACAAGGCCGACGACGCGATGCGGTCCGCAAATTACTGTGTCGCCTTCGAACTGAAGTGCGTTCTCATGGGTAGCGGCAGCGACATCGTAAAAAACTTAGGCGCCACCGAAAAATGTCTCGCGGCGCGCCGGCTGCCGGCTGCCATACATGTGTCATTAACTAACATGTGTACAACTTTACTCCGTTGCCGGAGCAGATGTACATGCATGCGTGTTATACGCAAGGCACTTTGTATTCAAACAGACATAAAAAGCGGCTGAAATCTCCTTACAATGAAATGAAATGAGCGTTATTATCATTCATGGTCTAGTTATCATCATGTCGGTCTGGTTGATTTCTCTACCTATTGTTTATTCAGTGTATTATGGAGTGTGTTTATCTGTCTGCTTGCTCTGTTGATTCGGTTCGGGTTGTTGGTGAAAGAACAGGAGAAAGAAACTTGTTGATGCTGAACGAGCATGTGTTCGGCGTGTTTGTGCACCTTCGCCGAGCGCCATGCATGGGAGCGCGCTGCGTAGGACACGCATTCTTTTGCTTCGATACGATGAACGGACGGACGTCGGTCGGCGGGATGATGGAATTATCTTCTCTTTCTTCTCTTTGTACTTAGCGGCGCACACTGGCCGCGGGCTTGCCAACCGCCATATGACGGATTTGAGATA
>NBZA01001747.1:0-22545 GCA_003054995.1 Aleochara bilineata
CGTGACCCGAAAGAACCAAGCATGGGCCGTTTGGGGAATGTTTCACTCAAGGTAGAAATGTAAAAAGGCTTTTTACTACCCATCGCTGTGTTTATATTGCGAAAACGTCTCATGAACGCAAATTTCTCACGTATTTTACGCCAGAAAAAACTCTCAAGTCTATTACAATCTTATTTTAGTTCTTGTTCAGGAACACATTGAATCAATAAAAACTTAATTAAGTTTTAGTAAAACGGTGACTAAATGATTGTCATTCCTTGTGCTTCATTACTGCGCAATAAAATGCAAGTTATCCTGATAATTTCCATTATCCTTTAAACGTGGAATCAGCGCATCATTGCTCATTGTTATGATCACAACCACGCGGCACAAACTTTGCCTCGTCCTGTGTGATCCTCGTTTGTTTATTGACTTATTGTGTTGTGGCGTTCAGCATCGGCGTCGTTAGCAACTTATTGACTTGTTATTCAGTTATGCGATGCGCATCCTCCAATTTCTAGCGTGCCTCGCGTCACATTCTCCTTTATTTGTAGTCTTAGCTGGCCTACTTGGCGTCGTTTGAAGATCGCATCTCAAAGTCTTGGGAGATTTTCAGTTGGCTTTTTCACTCACTACTACGTTCATCCCTGGCTATTACGATAATCATTTAATATAACAAATGCTCATGATACGCCGTTATTGATCGATCAAAGTAACATCCTACGATATGTCAAGACACAGAAGAGCGATCAAATGACAACAACGCACTTAAGAACTCTACGAAAAGTTCCTTGAATGCTTTGTTATGTACTCTTATGCTGAAAGCATAACAAAACAAACAAATTTGAATGAAACTGCGTAGAAACGTGCCCACAACTCACTTTCGAATTGATAACTCGCAGGAGAAAGTACTTAATAACTTCGAATGCAATTTATGCGAACGCAATGCTTTCAGAATGCTTTAAAATTGTAAGCCGGAGAGCTAAGTAAGACGCAGCGAAATGAAATTAAACGCGATGACCTCGCGACCGAAATGAAGCGAAATGAAATTAGAAGCGAGACAATACCGCAATCTCGCAACTTTGCGCTCGGAATGCAATTACGTGGGTGCTGGCTGAGTGTCAAAATTTCGCATTTAATAAATATTCTGACATTGCATTACATTACTTTGCATCGCATGATATTCAATGATTTCTGCTAGTTAGTGAGGAGTGAGTGCAGTGAATAACTTTATCCCAGCTTCGTCAGTCCGCGTGATTAACGAGTGGAACTAATTTTCAAAATAATTAAACTTCTTCGGCAGCCGATGAGGAAGATTGAGGCTGATTGTGAGCGAAGCGGCAACTGCCAAACGCTCACGTCTCTGATTAATCGAATCCTGTCTGCAGGAGCAGAACAGGAACAAGAGTACAGACAGAAGCAGAAGCAGAAGCAAAAGCAAGAGCATACGCGAACTAGTTAGGGATGCATTCCGACTGATTCCTTTCGTCTCGTCTCGTCTCAGCGTCACCTCCATCCATTTGCGGGACAAATCAGTTCGGTTTCCCTGCCGTGCGGTGGATGCACTTCGCTTGCAAGTGATTTTCCACACATCCGCGTGTTTCCCTCAACGCGAATCTTCGCGGAAGTGCGATCAATCGTGGCAGGCTTGCCATTACCATTACTTTTCCGTGCTGCACACGCTTATCTGGGGAGCCATTACACATCCCGCCGCACGATTGTAAGATTCGGCTTGTTACTTGCCGAATACAACGTCTGATTTTGACTCAACTCAACTCAACTTAAATTGACGTTCAATTTAATTTCGTTTTATTTTATTGGAATTGCATTCGTTTGCATGCATATTTGTTATTGATTGATTGCATTTCGCGTACCTACGGAGGTAAACGGCCATCAATCACGACTAAAGAAATAATTAACTCTTTCTCTTTAAAATTGATTATAAGTTTCGACGTGCTTGAACAAAACGTGAAAAATACCCTTCAGCTTGGGCTTGCGCTTGGTTTGCACATATTTCTTGTTCATTTGTGGAATTGCAGTGCTTCCTGGGATTGTACGCGAAGAGCACTTAACACTTAGTTGCAGCTACTTAGCGGTGTCGTTTGCACACTTAATCTTACTTATTGTTAGTATTGTGCTGCCGATGGGGCAGCGCGCCGCGCCTTCAGGCGAAAGACGAATGCCTTCGTCTTCGTCAGTGCAGCAAGTGAGAACTATTTATTTAACTTATTTACTTTCTTTCTGGCTTTAACTTCGTTTGCTGCTTCTATTACGTTACATTTGCCTCCAGACGGAAAGAATTAAAGAACCGAAAAAGAAAGTGAACAAGTTTCCAAATTGGCAACGTCTATTCACACGAATAGATTAAAAGATGCGTTGCGACATTAAAAAAACTTAATGAAACTTTTAAAAGCCCAACAAAGTTTGGCTTTAGAATGTGAATGCAACATGAAACTTTACTTAGATTTTTCTATTGTGCTCAACATACACGAAACTGAAAGAAAGTTAATAGAAAGTTTGAAGTGAAAATTAAATATTTAAATGAAAATTTCATGTATTTCACACTTGGAAACTTGGAAAAGATAGTTTTTCCGGGGTGGTTACGCCGGTACAACGCGTCGAACGTGGTATTGATTGTTGAAGCCTGCAGATCGCGCATTGAATCGTGAACATATCACAACGCAAGTGGAAAGTAGAGAAAAAAACAGAAAAACACACTAGTCGTAGGTAACCCACGGCTTGGGTGTGACAACGAGCGTTGCGTGATAGAGCACAGCCGATGCGGATGGGGAAAGGAAAATAAAGAAACGCGAAGCGAAGCAGAGAAGAGTAAAGATCTCGATGGGGATGGCGCGTGATGCACAATGCAGCCGCTAGCGCCGCGCCGCAATTTCGCGAATGGAAAAGCAATACGCACAACGCTGGAAATATGTGCTGTGCTGCCGCTGGCGCACATCCACTTAATGTTTATATGCAATGCCGTGCATTGTGCGGTCGGCGGTCGCCCACAACACACAGCAATATCACTTCTTATATTACCAATGCCGCTACCGCAAGAATCCCAAGCCCGAAGAACCAAAGTGCATTCGCGATGCATGCGCGCATAATATGCATTTCTCAATATGCGAATGCACTTAGATTTAGTGACAATTTTCTCAAACCGCATTCTGCAAACTTTTCTTTAATACTCTTATACTATTATCTTATGTTCTGAACGTTTTCTTTAAGATGGTTAATAAAAAACAGAATTCTGTACCATTTAAAGATCATTTCCAAAAGAAATAAGCATTGACTATTCTTGTAAGACATCCTGTTAGAGTGCAACACGCATTTTCCTTATGTCTAAGCAATTCAAGACAGGCAGAGACTGCATCGTCAACAAATATTTGCACATGCACTGAGCAAAGCTGGCAATAACTGCATATGCACATATAATAAAAGCAAACCAAGACGAGTTCTGTTCTGCTCTGTTCTGTTCAGGAACTAACAAGATTAGCAAATACTACTTGCCGGTTATGTGCTAGTTTGCTGTAAAGCCAGAAGTGCAGGCATGAATGGAGCATAGAACACGGTCATGCATGGGCGCAAAGAGATTCTGCAAGCTCGTAAAAGTCCTAAATGCACTCTTAAAGTAACTCGCACACGCGGCGTGCGCTATGAAAACTCCTGCCAAGTATCATCCCGCGCACCCAAAGTTCAACTTTTAAGTGAGAGCCCAGAAAGCTTGCCGCTCGCCGCAGAAGAAAGACATGAGGGTTAAATCTGCAGATTGTTAATTCGCAAAGTAAGTGCGCCGAGTGCTCGGAATTCAACCCATTCAGTCTCTTATAAAAATACAAAACACGAGCAAAGCAAGAGGAAGATTAAAGCTGTTTGAGGCTGTTTGTCTGCGTTCCTTCGCAAGTAATTCGCTGGTTTCTTCATATTCCAAGAAATAATAAATGCATAAAACAAGGCTGTAAAGTGCTTTGGAGGTTTAAGTAAAAGCAAGCAGGCAAGTACGTGGCAAGTAAGTAAGAAGTAGGTCGTGTATAGCCTGGATGAACTCCAATTGTTCAGGATTATCAAGGATTAGTGAAAGTAAGAAGCTAGTACAATGGTAACAGGATAATTGTTAAGAATGAACCAATTTTTCCTACAAGCTCATGAAGAAATTCGCCACAAAACCACAGTGAAGCTAATATATGCAGGTGATATTTTGCCTTGACTTTCAAATAGATTGAATAACATTTTATTGCTTTCGGATAAACGTAAGATCGATAAAAGCTCTTTCTTATTGCTTCTCTCGCCTTGGCTATGGCTTTGTTTGGCTCGTTTATTATCCTTTATCAGGATATTTACACAACCTACAAACACCAATCACCTGAACATAATGCCTGGACAAACTCAAGCAACACAACAAAGCACAAGAAAGCCACAAAGAAAACCAATATTTATCAAACAATAAGTAAGTATTTGAATAAGAATACAAATTACTCTTGGATTAATCTTAGATTCTCTTCCTTCAATCATCATCATTCTATGCAAAGAATTAATAAAAGACGATGTAAGCGTGTAGATGAAAAACAACCATAAATAAAATGCAGCACGCCCGAGGAGATAAACTCAAAGAGAATGAAATAAAAGAGGCAGCGTGCGGAAATAAACTTTCGCACTTTTGTCAAAGGTGTCGGGGTGGCAAGGTGCAAACGCAGAACATAACACAAAGCGATAACTCGATGCGGTGTCATAGTCGCTGTACTATAACAACGGAACAAAGCCCGGAAAGAAGCAAAAAGGATCAGTCAACACTTTATTACCGAATTCATCCTCCCTCCAGTTGTGCTGTTTTATTTATTTAGCCATAGATGTACTCGAATGCATAAAGGGAAGCTGTTACGAGCCGAGCGAACGAAGCGCACTGAAACGAAATTTGGTTTCAGTGCGTTGCTGCCCTGCCTGCCGTGAATATTCGATCACGTCGCGTGGTATTGCAATTTTGCATTTTTACTGTCTGCTCTTGATACCTACATTTATTCATTCACGTTTGCAGTTACATTACCTTTTGACGTTTGCAGTTCGTGGTTTTGCATTCAATGCATTCTCAATATGTATCGGCATTTAATAATACAGATCATCGTATGAAAAAATCCATCATTTCAGCGAAAACCCTTTCGGTGACACTCATTTTAACACAAACTGGACATAACTCGTTGCCTATATTAAAACTAGTAATGTGATTAAATTTTAGGTGTATTGTTTTATCACGTTAATTTTTATTATCCTGTGCTAGATAAAACCATAGGTATAATCCTTTTATTGTTATAAATGTTTTACGAGTGCAATTACATTAAGTCCAGTGCTCCTTCCATTCAATTTCGGCTGTACATAAAAGCTTTACTGTTATTAAATACCGATATAAAAATAACTTCTGTATTAAGTAATCAAAAAAGCAAAAAAATGTAAATTACAAACGTGTCAAATCTGTTTTAAGGTTAGTTGTCAGGATAATGAGTTAGATTACATTCCAAAGAGCATTTGAAACATTTATTAGCAAATGGCGGTTGACCGTAAACGAGGGTGTTAATTGCATCCGATGTTGTTTGTTCTCCTCGTCAGCGACGTTTTGCCAGCCCCAAGTGAATGAAAATTACACTGCGCTTCGTTTGATATGCATCCCAACCACGCGTGGTGCACTGGCGTATTGTGTCCAAAATCAAATAGTCAGTGGGCAAATTTGCTCTGATGTAAAGTTGGCAAATCACGTCCGGGAGGACAAGCCAAGACCCGCACTTGACGCGACGCGTTAGGGACAAAGAGCACGCAAGGCATCGCTGCCGGGAGGCAAATGCTAAGTGGAAATCTGTGCTGCGAGTGACCAAAAGTGAAGTGTCGCAATACAGCCTACAGGCTGACAGGATTGCAAGTTTGTACAACAACAGATCTCGCTCAGAATGAGGAAAAGCAAGAATACAGACAAAGACAGTTCCAGGCTCAAGCCCCGTGTTCGGTGGGTTGTTTCCAAGTAACACAACACAAGAAATCAGGAAGCTCGCAAGTGCTGGTGTTAGTTTGACGGGTCAAAGTGTCCGACCCTGACTAAGGGTTTTGATGAGTAAAATGACGGATGTTCATAGTTTTAAGTGCGTTATTCGCATATACATACATTACTTATTCTGCAACTAAGATAAAAATAAGAACATAACCTCAATCTATATTAAACTAGCCAAAACTAGTTTCGACTGCAATAGATTAACAACAATATTTTGACAGAATATTCACCAGCAAACTTTGGTTCACCATTAATAGCAGATTAAAGTCAACTAAAGGATAGTTTGCAAGGATGAATATTTCATCCATATCTATCAACTTTCAACAAACTTTCTCATAACCTAGAATATTAACGATGATATGTTTCAAATTACACACAATATTCTCCTGCACAAACTGATAATTTCAAGTTTGCAAAACAACATTGCCCAGATCGTTCATTAATTATAGAATAAGATACGTCAAGGACTTATTTTTGCTACTTTATTTTCGTTCGGCGGCGTTTTTAGCACGTTCTTACTCTATTCATTACTGCCGCCCCCACATATTTATCGACATTTACTGATCATGGTCGTACTTTGCAGGCAGGGAATAAAAACGCTTTTGAAAAGGCTTTGCATGAATGAAAGCGGCGTTCAAACGCGACCATTCTTTGCATTGTTTGGGAACCAGACAACGAGGCAAAGATAAATGAAACCGTGTCGTACCGTTGCCTCAAGTTCTCTGTCATTTCTAATTCATTTCTCGAGCATTTCACTGCACTTCAGTGCGGTGTGTTGTTTAATTTCTTCTCGTTTCGCTTGCGCTTGCATCTGTTTTGCGTTATTTTATTGGCGTGTAGCAGGGTACGCTTCAGTCAATTTTATTGCCGCGTTGTTGTCTCCTTAATACGCTCAAACATGCTCCTTTACGCTGCTAGCGTCGTTCTTTGCCATGCCACCACGTCCTAGTATTAAAGTTACAATAAAGACTAATAAAACATCCCTGCCTGTCTGCCTCTCTGCGTACTACCATCTCAAGGCAAATTCAACCCAAGAAAGGACGAAGTATGTCGCGAAAGAAAGAAAAATGTACTCGAAATGAATTCTAAACGGAAATGTTCTTTAGTTGCGGTTTTATTATGACTTTATCTTTCTATCGTTACTTTTATGCTTATATCAACTAACCTACTTTTCTAACATAACATAATTATTTATTAATTATTTTAATTATGCAATGCAATATTAAATTTAATTAAAATTAAAATTGTTCTTTACTATTTGTTTTGTTATTGACACAGTTGCAAGAAATCAATGCGCAAACATAAATGCAATCTACTATCCGGAAGCCGTTCAAGTGACAAGAATTCAACATGCCATGCCTTGTTTATTCTGCTAAGAATTTGCAAACAAAAACGTACATAATTTTAATGAAACAGTGTATACTCCTAGATAAGAAAGATGAGTACTGCAGATCATTATTTTTACTCCTCAGGGAGTAACTTTCTGTCATTGTTAATAAACATTCAATTATTTTATATTTCATTGCATTGCATTGCATTTCTGGCTCTGTTGAAAAGTAATTAAATTTCCACAATAAATTGTGCGGTGCTTGTTAGTAAAACATTCATTAGATGGGACTTTCCATGCCCAGAAAGCTTGGCTTCAGCTCCCCTCATCATATTCACATACTTAATATAATACGAAATGTGAATTTGTTTGAACTGCAACCAATTACATGTCCTCGGTTTGTTTTCGTTCTCGTCCTCGAGATTAGGACAAAAGTAACTTATTCATTTGTAAGCCAAAGCTGCCTGGAGAGCCAAACAGAGATTTAAAATCTACACCCGAACGGACGTCCAGCAAATGATGCTCATAATAATGTGAGATTTGAGAACTTTCTTGGTCTAATTAAAAAAGGATTGGGCATTCGTTACACGCTGGAAAAGTTGACGTTAACCCGGATAAAAAGCAAATCCTTGGAAGGAAGTTGATTGAATTGAATTCTCCAATCAAACGAATGCATGGCATTGTCTCTCTGCCAAACGAGCTGCTGAACGGGAATGTGGACCATATGTTTGGCCAGCACCCTTTTGGATATTTGCATTTTTGAGAATCGGTTTGTTTATCTGGATCTTGGCTGGCATGTCCAAATATTATTTCAACATATTGCACATTCAGTTGTTTTTGTTCGCATACATTTCTGCACTTGCAATGCAACATTTTGCATCAACAATTATTATCGGAAATCAAACACGAATCCGCCTGACAGCGTATAAATGCATCGCCTACTTGATTTATAAACATTTATTCACTCAGGCCAAAATTTAAATGAATGCCATTCGCTGCAATGAAATACAATCTGTTGGTTAATTCATTGACTGCTGACTTGTTGACTTACTGATTGAAAATCGATGGAAAAACAGACGAGCGGAAAGCTAATTGATTAAATGTTTTCCCCTATTCAACCGACCAGAGAGCTGAGCTGAATTGAGCTTCCGCCAAAAAGCACCGACATGTTTATTCTTTGTGCAATCGTGCGAATTTATTGATAATTTGTCGAAAAGTATTCTCCGTCGTTTCAACGAAATACAAATTTATCACTTTCCTCGAAATGAAAATCCGACCTGACGTGATAAAATTGATCCTTGCATCGAAAATTTGCATATGTACTTATAAAAAATTATGCCTCAACATGTTGCGCAAATATTAATTTAATAAAATTAACCAGGACAAATGAACTTTTGCGTAAATGAACTTGAGCACATATAGTTTGGGCCGCAGGCCTGGTGTGCAAATGCAATTTTAATTAGCAGCTAACACCATATGTGTGTTGCATAAAAACAAGCGTTCGTGCTCTTTCCCAGCTGTTTTTTACTCAAAAATAATCATTTCCAGAGCCACGGAGTGCAGCGTGTGGCCTGCAGATGTTCGTGTAATTAAAAATTATAATTATTTTCACGCAAGCGTTAAACAATAACCTAATAAACGCAGAATGACCGCCACCATGTATTCTCATGAC
This sequence comes from Aleochara bilineata, assembly GCA_003054995.1. Classification (NCBI taxonomy): domain Eukaryota; kingdom Metazoa; phylum Arthropoda; class Insecta; order Coleoptera; family Staphylinidae; genus Aleochara; species Aleochara bilineata. The sequence continues at coordinate 9,010 of NBZA01001747.1, forward strand.
AATTATACACTCTGCTAATGACGCCATATTTTTTCAGAAAAACAAACCCACCACCATCTAAAAATGCTTCGTGATCAACGAGCGGGCATCTCGCCCAGCACACCACCATACTCATCCTACCCTCCGCACTCGCCGTACATTCGTCGAATTTCACCCCCAGGAAGCCCAGCGCCCAAGAAGTGCTGCTATGAGCATAAAGACCCATCATCATACCCATCGACAGACTCGTTTCTCTGCTGCTGCTACACATGCCCGAAGAGATCCTCAACTTCAGTGCTGGCCACGATAGCCGTATGCTGTCTAGTGTTGGGATACACGATTCTGGGCGCCTTCATCTTCATGGCGCTCGAGGGGGGTTTCAACCATCGGGAGACGGCCGTCGCCGCGTCGAAAAGCAATTTAAAGTCCGGCGGCAGCCTATCGACGATATTACAATCGTCTGCTGCGTCACTGCCGGCCGGCAATGCGGGACTAACGACCGGGGGCGGCAAGACGACAAGTGCAACGGGTGCGAGTGCCGCTGCCAGATCCAGCTCGGGGTCGGGATCGGGGCCTGGTGTGGTGAGTGACTTGCGATCGCAGACTGTCGATCGGCTGTGGTCGATCACGGAGAACTTGAATATCTTATACCGAGAGAATTGGACGCGTTTGGCCGCAGAAGAGGTGCTCGAGTTTCAAGAGGCACTCTTCCGGATGCTGCGCAATGGCGGAGGGTACATTAATGACGGCCATTTTTTGTACCACCAAACTCCGCATCGATGGACTTTCAGTAGCTCCTTTCTCTACTCGTTAACTCTAATTACGACCATTGGTGAGTAGACTTATATGTATATCTCCCTAGATACCTAGTGTTTATTATTTCTGCTTCGGAATCAGACTAACAACAAATAGCAGGCAACTGACAGTGTTTGAATCTGCAGTACAAACACGTACAAGTCATTATTGTTGCAAGGTATTACCAACTATTGCAAACTATTGCCTGAATAAATAACAAAGCCATTTAGTAGTGGATGCGGGTGCGTGCGTGTTGTACACTTCCAACCATCCTCCTCAAAGCAAAGCAAATAGGCAAATAAGACGCGCAGTGCAGGGTTATAGTGAAACTAACAATAAGTATGAGCTTACAAGTCGAGTACACAAGCCAGGCCGTAATAATTACGCGAAACGCAGACTATGTACGATGTTAGAAACACATCTGGAGTGTGTTCGCACTTAAAAATATTACACTTACAACATGCAGATATAATACATAATTTAAACCAACATTAAGTACTCCTGTACATTTATGTAGGTATATTTTTAACAAATTAACCTAAAAGATCACTCAAAAATTTGGTTTGGAGCCCTTAAGAGGGCCCCCCTGACCCGGGGGCCCCGTATAATTGATACAGCAAATAGCCATGTTTCCATGATCGTTGGGTTACTGCAGTCTCCACGAGTACGTGTGCATGCAAGTTGAAGCTCTTCCTTTAACGCAAGCGGAAACTTATTCGCTTTGCGAAGTGCAAATGGAACGTGGAAATGCAGGGCTCATCCAAGTATTTTGTTGACTCGCTTGCAACTATTTAGCTGAGTTTAGTTTAGCTTAGTTTAGTTTCAGTTAGTCTAGTCTAGTCCAAGATGATAGTCTACGTACACATGTGAGGTTTTGTTGTTGTTGTGATTTTCTTCACCTCGCAGTTGGCATTCTCAGGGCAAAAATCGCCCGGGTGTTGGCGCACAACACAATGAGAAATGAAACAATTCATAGTTGTTCAACTCGGGCGAAACTATTAAAACTATCAATGCAGTTGCAATAAATTGAAACTCAGACAAATCGTTCTCGTCGGTTGTTAAAAGTGTAAACTTTCAAAATGTTTCCCAAACTTCCAAGCTGTTTTATGAGAAATACCTTATACCTATGTTTCTTCAGTTTATTTTTACGTATCCAATTTTTCCATTAAACTTTTCCTTAAAACTCCAACTTTTAAGATTTCTTTCGTTTCTTTTTCATCTTCAAATATTACGTTAAATGTTCAATCAAATGGGGCGCCGGCCAATTATGCAAATCCGAACGCTCAGCAAGAAATATGACTCCAGTCTGCTTGTTTTTCATCCCATAGCTAATTTCCCCGGAATATGTTAGGCGCGATTCGTGCTGACCGGGCGCAGTGCCCATAATTTGTAGGAAAATCATTTAAAAAGTGTTTTACGCGATGATAATATGCAGATAAGTGCGGTTAGTTATGGGGCATGCAACGGAGACTGCATTTCCGCACGGGATCAGCGCACAAGTGGAAGATTTATTCAACTAACTAAAGCCATCTACACTTAACTCCCAGCTGCATTTATGCAGCTTCCAGTTTAGCCCATCTGCTTAGCATTAACGAGACGGGCTTTTGTGTAACTCTTTGCATTCACAGTTTTAATCAGTACCTATTTTACAAATACCTTGCTAATTAATTGATAAAAACCGCTAATTATAATCTATTTCTGAAAAAAGCCTAAGAAATCAGAAATATTTTTTCTTAAACTAAGTTTTCTTTGTCCTGATGCAGTGTCTGGTCTCCGCCTTCTTGCGGTGTTTTTAAGTACTATTTTATACCATAATGAGCAAGCCGTCGAAAGCGTGACTCGAATTATAAGCAGAAAAATATGCAGTGCGGGCGTGTTCTTTAGTGCTCTTTTCCTTTACTTCTTCGCTTCTTTTTTGTACTGATTTATGTTATACGAGCGTCATTATCATGGTGGCGAGTGAGTGGAGTGCCACCTGCCGGCGGCAATAGCACCCTGAAGAGCGACATCAATTGAAATTATTGCCGTCGCCGGAGCGTAATTAACGCATTGATGTTCAAACATAATGATTAACTTTTGATCACCAGCGAGCGGCGCACAAATGGCCAGTGTAGCGCGAATCCCCGGACGGCTGTTGCCATTTGATGTGCACGCTGATAACAAACGATAGTCCATTGATAGCACTCGACGGACACGCAGCGTTACATGCTCAGCCGAATGTAGAATGCAGTTAATGCATTCGATCGCGAATATCTGCGCACGCCTTGTTTTGGCATGTCGAGCGCGACGCATTGATGCAATCTCGCAACGAGACATGTCCGAATGTAATGTCGACTCACTGAATTTAGCCCATCAATGGCAAGCCCAATCTGCGATTTTGTTGTATTCGTTGTGTTGCGGGCGCTTTTGGGCATTAATTTGACGTTATAATTAATCTATTCATTAGCAAACACACTGATGACATTAGTAGTGTAGTATTATTATAATTAACTCTAGTTTGTAATTTTAATGAAATGTTTATAGTTGACACTTTAAATTCCATATCAATTCAAGATAAATTAATTTTAAATTGTAAATCACTTACATGTTTTCCAATATCGATGAGACGTTTTCCAGAGTTAAATGGGCACAGCACTACTTCACGCACATGTTTTCACACTGATAATACGAATAAAACTGGCAATGAATGAGATTGTCGGTATTTTGCAATATTCTAGTGATGTCTACTGTCACTTTTAAGCTTTTGTAATCTTTGGCTAGATGTCGCATTGAAACAATGGAATATCAAACAATAAACAAACTGATCTTTGGAGGTTTTAGTTAGTTAGAAGTCTATAGAATGCACAGCATAGCAATGCATCGTCAGGCATTGCAATTATGAGTCCGGAGACCGATTATATCGTTCACATCCACGTTCCGGACATTTTAGTTCTTCGTTGCCGACTGCCGGTTGCTGGCCGCCCCCAACATTGACCGGCATGAGATGCTGGCTGATTTTGAGCTGCTGCCGCTTACAGTCCCGCAATGCGAACATGATACGTATGCAAATCACGCGCTGATACTCATCTTGGAAGCAGGGAGTGAGAGGCGGCAGTTGCAGAAGCGGCGAGAGTGGTATTGAGAAAATGCATAACGCGTACACGGAATTTGATTGCTGCTTGATTACTGACGCAGTCTTGAAATATTTCGACATTGTTTTAATCATAAAATAAATTGTTTTAATTAATTCTTAATAGAAACCTGCGAATAAGTAAAAATTCCATTGTATAAAATATTCAAGACTGTAAAAAGAAACAAGACAGAGTTAAAACTAAGCAAATCTGAAGAAACATTGTAATATGCAAGGTAAATACAAGAAGAATAACATTTGCACGAAGCCAGCGAAGGAAACGCCTCAGGCACAGCTTTAAGTTTCAAGGAGAGGTGCATGTTATTGCACAACTCGGCGAGGTCGCTTCTTCGCGCGTCCCGACGTGGATAAAGCGCATTCAAGTGGACGCTTTAAAAGATTTCGTTATATTTTTCGTCGCTTCCTCATTTTATCTCCTGCCAGATTTGCCTTTTGCCTCGCTAGTTCGCTATGCACTTTCCTAGTAGGTATTATTCCGCTTTGCGCCTACGCTCGGGCGCTAAGACGCTTCGCTTCGGTGGAGAAAAGAAGAAATTACATTGCTGCGCGCATTAATACTGAATGTTTTCCATTTCAGATTAAGTCCCTTTGAATGCTATGAAAAGAAAACTAAAAAATTGTTCCACATGAAAAGATTTGCTTTCAAATTTCATTTTCAAGCTAGAAGTAAGATGCCGGCAGTAATAAATCTATTTTGTATGTTTTGTATTCTTATTGGTCACTAAGAATTCAGGAATACGCGTCGTGGCGGCAATAAATATTCATAAACCAGTTTAATATCAGCGCTCTCCAAGCGTTTACTTAAACTTTGATAATTTTTTGCACGTTCACGAATTTAAAGCAACAAAAAGCAGAATTTATGTGCGGGAATTCCAAAAGTTGTTACAACTCAACACGCAGTTAGAACTTAATTAGCAATTAAGATTCGAGGTGCGTTTTGGACGAAGGAAGAATTTCAGGAGATGTGTTTGTTTGACGGCATAATTAAAGATAATGAACTCGGTGCTCTCAACGAGTGCCAGGAGTGAAGTTGGGCCTGGAGTATCGAAATTATTGGATTACCGATTCAATCAGTTTCGGCAGGCGGCAGCCGATAATCGAAAATCAAAAGTGAAAAATCGAATGCGCAAAGTCAAAATAAATCCAAGCAGAGCCAAAATTGCTACCAGTGTTAGAGTCACATCGACCAATCGAGGTTAGGCAGCAACTGATGGACAAATGGAAATGAAAATGGAAATTGGAAAATTCGAAGCATTGCTTAATAGATTTAAAAAATTCGGGCACACAAAAATTGAATGGCTTCTCGTCTCCTCTCATATTTCTAAATGACATTCATTTAACTATACGAAAAAGAAATTCAATTATACAACTGATACTTATTAAATAATTAGAAAAAGTACAGAAAAATACGTACCAACCTTAAATATATTCTTTAATTTCCTGAGTTTGCCAATTTTCTTTGATTTCCTTCGGGTATTGACAAAGCACTTAAAATCAGCGCAATTACGGCAGCATTCAGCGCAACCGAGCAGCCGAGTTAAAGTATTTTTCTATAATACTAATTGTTATCGTTTTTCCTGTAATAGCGACCCGTCCGCCTGGCTTCTGCAGCCCCTATGGACATATTTAGTTCCAGCACACGCCATGGAAGGCAGTGAGGCGCTTTCAACTTTAATAACCCGTTTAGAAGCTCTTACATGTGCCCGTAATATTTCCTCATTGTTATGTTACGTTTCATTTTCACACTTGGTTTTTAAACGTCGTCAGCATTTCGCATTGTTGGCTGGCATCGGGGTGTAGAAGTAATTTTTGCGATTTCCCACGTCTTCATCGTTATTTCAAACCAGCACATTTCACCTCGCATACCTTTTATTTTATTCTATTTCTGCGTCTGTTTCTTTCGGCCTCGTTATGCCACGTTATTGTGTACATTGCAGTCGGCACAATTGATGTCCCTGCCGCCCCCGACTTAGTACTGCCTGTGCCGTCATTCCGATGGTTTCATTTGCTCTCATTTATTTCAATTTCTTTGGGATTTTATTTCAATTTTGTCGCCGCATGCAAGTGAAAGAGATGTGTTCATACACTGTAAATTTAATTTAGAGAAAAACGTTGATATGTATTAAGTTTTTGGTACAATGACACATAAAAAAATTAATCAACATTCATGCTGCATATCTCAATATACGAATGTAAATAATATGAAAATATTTGTAAGGAAAGTTTGCGTTATGAGGAAAGTTTTATTTGCGACTTCTTCAGCTTGGTTTCAAGTGGCAGTCGCAGTTTCACCTTCGAGAAGGAAGAATGGCTCGTCTCGCGCTCCACTTCGCTTCATCATCGTGAAACTTCTTTTATCATGAGTCGGCTCGCAGTGAGGACTATGAATGCACATCTATAAGCGGCGAGCAGGCCCTTTGTCTTTTCGATATTTCATTCGATTCGTTGCCGCTTCATTCCGTCCCATAAGTTTCATAACGAAGCACTTCCCATTTCCAGCAACGCCAGTGCCACCAAAAATACCATAAAACTCGGAAACGTAAATTCAAATCAACGATTGGCTAAAATTTATGAAAATTATTGGAAAAATTGATAAATTCACTTATATTTCAGACATTTCTGCAAGCATTTTAATGTTTTAGTGGGGTTTTGTTAGTTAGAACTTATCTGCGAATATTTCCAGACCGTTAGCACTGAGGAGAACAACACCGAACTGCGACCATGTAGTTCTTTTCATCTCATAAACTTAATATTTCAGAGAGGCTGGCATGCCTTGGTCTTTCATCAACTTGCAGCGAAATGAAAGTTTCAGTGCGGGACTGAGCTTAGCTCGGCTAAGCTGAACTGAACTACATAGAGTTTCAGGTAATATTGAAATATTTCAACATTAATTAACTGTTTGCGTTCGCAACGGAACGTATAATCAACTATTTATAGACTTATATTTTGTGCAAACATATCAAATTAATATTTAATCCGCGTTTCGAATGGTTGGACAGAACTTTACATAACAAATTGGATAAACTGAGTTCAATCCAATGACAGCTAACGTTGGTAGCAGTGGTAGCTAACTAACTACCAGCAAGAAGGATATTAATAATAAACATAAATAAACGTGAGTGTACATTAAGTTTCATAGAACTAATGCACATATAAACCACTCTAAATAGTTTAGAACATTTCGGAAAAGTGAATTTCCTAGTAAATATTCAAGAGTCTCTTTTGATATTGAGGTCTATCTCGTTCGTGACTACCTTTTAGTATCTTTTGGTCTCTTTACTTTGCCCCGTCTTTGCATTAAGCCTGCCACTTCTGCCTCCGCGTAAGGATTACACATCATCGCCGCTGCCAGCAGTTTAATTCGGGCACAATATTACACCGGCAAAGCCAGGCTGTGCAGCAAGCTGTTTGAACTAATAGCCTGGCGCCGCCGACGTGGAAACTCATTATGAGCTCAGTATGAGAGTAATGTGGTGGCAGAACCTTTGACTTACGAAAATATTTGACCAACACACCGTGTTGCTTTGCCTTGCCTTTCTCTGCTTTGTCTTGCATTATACTTAAAGTTTACAGAAAAATCTATTAGAAACGCACATTTTTCTAAAGAGTTGTGTTTTTTTATTGTTTTGATGTTTTTCTCTAAAAGAAATTGATATTCTACTGTTTCTGGTAGTGACAGCAACTTGATTTCTTTCCTATAAAGTAAAGAACTCAACTCTTGTTATTCTGATTTCTCGTTTTTAGTTCAACCAAAACAATGTTTTGCTATGTTTGTTTGCGTATTGCGTATTGAGCAATCATATCTTCAAATGTCCTGGAAAATTGTGCAGCGCAAATATTGAGAAGTGAATGGAAAAGAAACATTTTCTTATAGAAAATATTTTCACTTAAAAATTCAATCATAAAGTTATTTACTTTATGTTTAATCAAGACATAATATAGTTCATTCACCTACTAATCTTCTTACGCCACTTTCTTCTTATTTTATTTTTTTTCCTTTTGTAGAGTAGTAAAAAGTAATCTTTTCGCATTGAAGAACTCAATAAGAACTCAGGAGATTCTTACGTGGTGTGTGACGATGCAAGAAAATGAAATAAGGAAAGGTATAACGTCCAAAATGATCCTTGCACGTGCACACCTTATATCCCTGCAGAGCAGACGCAAGCGCAGTCAAAGTCACAGTTACAGTTGCAAAACTGATTCAATTTCGCTCCCAAGCAGTCGTGTCCACTCTTTGAAGATTTTTTAAAGCAGAGTGATACCAACACGAGCTCTGACTTGCGGAATAAAAAGGCGACTGTAAGTGTGGAAAAGTCCAGGACTCGCATCAGGATGAGGACGAAAAACTCTTGTCTGACCGCTAACCTTTCAGCAACGTGCGAAAAGCGACATGCAGAAGATCTGCCGGTAAATTTCAGCTTCCAAGCGCAAAAGCGAGAAAATCTTATAAGTAACCGAAGTCCTGACGTGCTTGCCTCTTGAATTATTCATGTAATGTACTGTTATTTGTTGAGTTCTTAGTTTGTAGGTTCAGTAGAAACGTAAAAATGAAACCTGCAAGAAACCGTATTTAGGTACGTATTTATTGAAACTTGACGACAATAAAGTAACAAATCATATTTTGTCAAAAACAATGTAAGGAAGAAGAAGAAATATGTGCAGAGTGATGAAAATTATTGCGTTTCTTGTGCGAAATTTATGTTTCCTGCTTTTTAACAAATCGGTGTCCTGTTATTGCCTCTCGGGCAAAGTACACACACAATGAATGGGAAAAGAATGCGTTTGAGGTATAGTGACAGGACAACTATTTGCAAGCACACATGTACATACATGCGATGTGTGGCGGAGCTGAAGAAATAGCTTCTCATTTTGCTTGCTTTTCTCGTCAAGTTGCTCGCTGGTTCGTTTCTTCAACGAATTGGAAACGCATGCGGGTGCGAATGTGGAAAGCCACGTTGATATATGGCGTAAATATAGTGCGCACATAAATTTCGCTCCACGCAAGCGAATTGTGTTTTTAAATATTTTATAACTTTGAGCAGATTACATCCTAAAAAGTATGAAATACTCTTTAAAATTCTAAGGATTTTAAAGTTTTTCTTACTGAGACTGATATAGGTGAGTAGGTATCTGGCAAAATAAGCAAATAAATTCGCCTGCATTCATAAATACTTCCGCAATGATTAACGACAGTGCACTTGAACTTTTTCCAGTTATTTTTTGCCATTTTTCTTCCTCTTATCCAGCCAGCATTTTCTGGAACTGGAGCTGAACTGTTGGAAGTTTTGCGTTTCTTCGTGTCGGTCTTCTTTCTGCATGTCGTTCGCGCCGCTTTAGCTGCACAATGTTATCAAGCAGCAAACGACTAAAAAGCGTTGCGTTTCGATAAGAAACATCAGTGCAATGGACGAGCTGAGCTCATCCGGCATGACTAATGCATGCAATTATACAGCGATGTCTCTCATGAGACGAATTCATCCACGCCATTCGTGCAAATAATAAATATTTCCACAAACACAATTCTTTCTACATTATTCCTGCAACCTGCAAGCTGCAGACTGGAATTTACAGTTTCCTACTACTAATTCGTTATCCCAAATTAATCTAACATCACCCACTGAATCCGAGTCTGGTTTACGACATTGGCATTACTTCAATAACCTCATATTTCAGACGGAGATTTCGCCCATGGTCGGATAGATATAGACATAGCTGGAACGGACGGCATTTTCCAATTTAATTGAAATTTACTCCGTTGGATCGACATATTCTGGGTGCCTTCAATATATTGCAAAATTGCAATTAAACGCTGCGCGCTGGCGCCTTCTACAGTGGCAAATATTATCTAACCGAACTCTACTGAAATCAGAAACAATTTACAATATTTTTTCTTAATATTTCTCTTGAGAAATGAGAAAAACAACACTTTTACGAGTAAAAAATATTGTAATAAAGCATATCCTGTTGCGGTTCGGTATAACATGATGTTCATATATTGATTATATCGAGAATAGTGTTTTATGCGTCTCGGCGACGTCGATGGCATTGCCGATGTGCCGCTCGTAAATTCCAAAGTTAATTACATTTTCTCTCTTGTAGATTGCATAGCGCAATGCTGAACTTGCTGCTTGCTTTGCTCAGCGAGGGGCTGGCACCAGCCATGCCTGTGTTCTTGTCGCCTTTGGTCCTTATGATCTTATAACACTTTTTGTGCACAACCATCGAATAGAAGCTTCTATCTGTTGTATCTTTGTGTTTTGTGAATATCGTTTCGGTCTAATGCGACACGTTTTTATGACTCTACTAGTCATCAAAAGAAATGTAGGTATATACATACCTATTTGTACGACAGTAGGTATATTTTAGTAAAATATCACTCAAAACCTTTTTTGAAATCCTAAAATAATAAATTAATCTTAAGAAAATTGCGATTATGAATCTGTTCCTTGGTCGATCAGTTCTTACTGAAATATGGTCGCAAAGACACGTTGACACTTTGACAGATTTTGTCGTTTCACATGGAAAAAATCATTCGTAGCCTGGCGAACACGACGAAAATTCCAGGACCAATTTATATTTCACGTCCGTTGTTCATGCGCCTACCGCCTTTAAGTTTTCCCATACATTTTCTTCCCAGAGCTTGTCAAGTGCCCCTTTGGACGAAAATAGATTTTTCAAACTTGACAAGCCGGTAAAGTCTCCATCCAACCCAGCCATCCACGACTAAGAAGAGGCAGAAGTTGATTGTTGATGTAACAAGACATTGTTGATGTTATTTGTATTATACTAACAACAATATTACCATGAATAAAAAGCAGAATACGAAGCAAAATGTTGCGGTAATGGCGACACGTATTGTTTCCCTAACAAGCGTTATTCAGATTTTTCGTGAAGAAAAAAGAAAGTTTGAGATGAGACATATTCTTCAGTCATGTGAACGCGTTGAGTTTTCCATTCCGTTGCCCAAAATGCGCGTGCCATTAAAACTAACAAACCTGGAAGATTTATCTCTCCCAGACGTCACGTTCAGTGCGTTTCCTATTTTTCACCTGTTTGTGCCGCCACAACGGCTACATTTTCCTCCGAATATAATCATCCGCCCCGACAGCTTTCACTATGTTACATTAAATATTAATTGAATTTCAATTAGTTTCTTTGCATATGGCACAAAACTTGCAAAAAGTAACCTGAAACTCTTAGTTATCCTTGCCAGGAGTCAATAGATTTTTATTAAACTTTCTGGGCAAAATACTAAAGAAACTTTAAACCGCAATTGATTATGCATAATGTTAGTAAAATAAATACTAGTTTGCAGGAAACAGGACAATATTTTCAATAATAATTTGCCGTGTAATTGACAGGCCAAATCAAATTACGCCCGTCCCGTAGCGAGAATGCAATTGTCGTCATGCAGATAATGGAAAAGCTCGTTTGGCTGCAGACAGAAGTCACGTTCGGGAATCACATACAGAAATGTTTGCGTTTGAAAGTTGTCGATGTCGATGGAAGTCTTCCAAAACGCCGTTTGCAAGTTTCAATCCTGTGCGGTGCGCACCAAGGGGTTGTGAACCTTCGACATACAACACGCCAGCCGCTGCTGTTCGTGGTGGTGGCGGCGGCAGCAGCAGTAGTGGCATATTGTTGGCAAAGTCGTGTGGAAATTTGTGGAAATTTGTTGCGAATTATGCGGGACATACACATTCGCCTACGACTACAACTGGCTATACGCGCACTCGAGCAGAAAGTTCCAAAGACTTTATGCTTCGGAATTATATCTTTTGAAACCGCGCTGCTGGAGCATTGTATGTATAATGTTCATTTTGCTATCGCATACATATTGTCGTCTGGGTATTGGTGGCTTATTGAGTGCTCACTATTGCATTGTGCATTGTTTGCTTGTGTTGCTCCACATGTACCAGAACTAACTGTAACTATTTTTCTAGCAAAATAAGGAAATAAAACAACTTACAATGCATGTGAACTTAATCTAACTTTCAGAACTATTAATCACTTATATATTGAAAAAATTGGACACAAACATAACCTACAACTAACGACATCTTGACAGGCCCGTCATTTTTAGGAAATGACAGAAAGGCAGCCATTTAGATTCTACAACTTCCGCCAGGATTAATTCAAAATTCTACTGAAAAAAAAAAGAATTTAATGCGCCATAAATTTTATCGTAAAGCGCCCGAAAAATAATTGTTCAGCCAAAAGTTTTAAATCCTCATCATAATTGCTCGTTTTTTCATTAAAGTAAAATTATACCCTTTTACTAGGCACAGTTTTAATACTAGAACCAAAAAATACCTTGAAATGTTTCATAACTCGGGTTTGCATTTGCATTCACTTGTTGTTGTTTTTTGCGCGTTTTACGCCGTCAGTAAAAATGTGTGCGATTTAATCATTATTGTTTCTATCTCAGGGCAGAAGTGTACTCCACGCACGGCACAATTGCCGCCTGCATATTACCAGTAAAAATTCGCGTTTCCGCGTGCAGACTGAATGCGTACACACATTGCTCGATTGAAATTTATACACCCCACGTCGTATTCCTCAATTCCGCTCGCAGTTGGCACCGCATCAACGCGGCGTCGTGTTTGCGTCGCATTTTATCATTGCCGCATTTACTTTTTTATTTATCGTCCGTTCATTTCCCGTTTCCGCATTCATTATTTTTTCTTGCCGCTTTGGGGTTGATTGGAATTTTAGTTACGAGTCGTCATGGCAGCCATACAATAATATTTTCGGCTCCACAAAGTGTCCGCAACTTTTCAATATGGCTGTCATTCTAAGTGACGCTTTTTATTCGACTCTCCAACGATGCCCATTAGAGAGTGTTGACATGAGAATGAGTGATTAATAATAATTAAAGAGCGACCGCAGCAGAATACGAGTAGACGCAGTCGAACACTGGCTCTACTGCCTTTTTTGCCATCCGAGTACCTTGCACAGCTCGTTCACCTCAAAAAGCAACGCGTGTTAAATGCATCACCGCAACGAGCACGAGGACCAGCAGAAACCAAACCAAACGCAAATACAAGAGCAGGAAGCACAATGATATTATGAATTTGGTAATGTCACACGCATACCATGGCGAGAGTGGTAAAGTGGCGGTAACGCCACCGTCGCGTCGGCATGTGTGAAAAGTGAGGAAACGCGCATACCGAGCTGATGCACCGTCGATGAGCGATATTTGATGAGTGGCACGTGGTTTCCCGCCCTTCACGTGTCCGTATGGCCCAGATATCCGCACTTGAACACCTGCCCAAGTATGCAAAAAGGACAAAAGCAAAAGGAGTGTCGATTTCATGAATGATTAATGTCTTTTACATGCGCTGGAAATATTTTATTTATGTGCGCCAAGAGAAACTTTTCATGTTTGTGTCATCAAATTTTCTGCAATATTGAACAAAAAACAATTGAATATCAATTGAATTTTGATTATTGCCAGCAAATAACAATGAGTAATAAATAAAAATGTCAATATATTAGTATTAGTTTAGTAAGCTTACCCTCAGTAATCTTTGATTTTGGTGGCACTTTTAATGCTGTCAATGTGATACTGAGCAACAATTACATGTAAAACAAGCCCAAAATGTTAAAATGTACACCAAATTATCTTCACT
>NBZA01001750.1:0-32326 GCA_003054995.1 Aleochara bilineata
AGCACCTAACCTATATGTGCACAAGTAAATTTATTTTAGGGCAGCATTTTATTTACATTTACGGACTCATGAATAATTTCCGGTTAGTAATTTGCCTCCGCTTTGTGTACAAACACGTATGTAAGTGATTTTAAGCCGAGGTTTCCGGTACAAGAAGTGGAAGTTAAAAAGAGTGGAAAAGTAACACGTTCAAATAATTTTTCTAATTAAGAGGTTGCTCTTTAGCTGCGCCACCTGCTGGTGTGTCCTCATTTCTCATATTTTCCTTTCTGTTGTGCTAAGTGCGGTGTGCGCTCTAAGATTGCATGATTTGTATTCAGTTGGAGTGCGTTATCTCAGCGGTAATAATTTTCGTGCCGCCACCGGCAGCATTCACACTGCGCCGCTGGGTTAATATTGCGCCTTTCAGGGCTCGCGTTTTGTGTTGCGGTAAAGTTTAGTTGTTGCGCGAGGCAAGGCGAGGCGAGGGCTATTCATGCGTGCAACGCTTTGTTTTCGTTCGTTTCGTCCTGTTTGTTTGTTTGTTTGTCTGTATATACGTTGTCCTGGTTCACACAACAACGAGGCGCTGCGCTGCAGTGACAACCAGATGTTGGTTGGCTTTCTTGTTGAGTTGCTTTTAACTTGATTCGTTTTTTGCTGGCTGTTGCTTGCTGTTATCCTTGTTGCATTAAGGATTAATATGTCCATTTTATTTTTATTTTTACGTTGCGAGTTCCACTCTGCAGTCTGAATTATTAAATAGTCGCATGCATTTTTCAATAAAACTTTCTAGAACTTCTACCACTCGGGTGTAGGAATAATAAATTACTTCGCAGAAATTATTGTTGGCTTCTGTATGTGATAGGCGGTCGGCGAATACGCATATAAAACTAGTTAATCACAACGCCATATCATGCATGGAAGCCAAACAATGGAGGCGGAAGTGAAGCTCTATGTATGGTTAAAACGCAAATTATTTCTCCTCGTAAGGATAAATATTGCATATATTTATAAGGGAGGGTTGCTAAGTCGTACCCCTAACCAGGAACTGCTACTAAACCTAGGATTATTGATCTAGAATGATGGCTAAAATTTGAAGTAAGTAAGGAACATTAGTTGAAAATAAGTAGAAACAATTACATATTAGGTATTTCTCAAGTTATAGCAGGAGTTTTATACCCGGTACGACTTAGGAAACTGTTCAATGAAATACAAAATACAAAAATTACAGCAAAATTAAATACCAAACATGCAAAACAAGGTATTTATCTAGTTAATTACTTGTTTTCAAAACGATTTAGCAGTGGTACGAATTAGACAACCTTATCCTAATATTACTTGCTCTTTGGTAAAAATTCGATTAAAATATAAAATATCAAAATGGAATAAAATCCGTCATTGTGGTAGTAAATATTTCACTATGTAAACAAGCGGCGTCACCACCATCGCATAGGCAATTTTGATCCCTTTATTTCCAGATACAATAAATTATAACAACGCAGACGTGAGCGTTGCCATAGTAAATTTGCAGACTTCATTACACGCAGCTTTGAAACTGGTACGCGGTCCAGTTTTCCAGTATTCAAGCATGAACAACCCTTGTATCGCACATAGTCATGCTATGAAAATGCGGAAAAAACTGAAACAATGTGCCGAAGCGTTTGAGCTTGTGCCTGGCATTTCTGATACAATATGCATACACGCTGAAATGACAAATACCCCTGGGGTTAATTGTAAATTATTTTGCCTAATGGCGAAATAACACAGAGTATGACCGACGCGAGGTACAGGTTCAAATGAACAAAAATGAAAGTCAATATTTAACCGTAATTAGTGCTAATAATTTGAGCTGGAAAAGGGAAAAATGGGCAACGCATTGCATGCTGACGCATGAAACTAATGAGACTCGTTTGTACGCAATTCATTTATTGCCCGCGAATTCGATGCTCTGCTCCGCACTGCTATGAACTGTTTCAGCGTATGTAATTAATTGTGTTCACGCGCAACGTTATGTTGCTGCGGCATTTCCGGCAGTTACAACGTTATTTCATGTTCGGATACCACTATTAGCATGTGCAACTTGTTTATTTAATATTTTATACATTTTCGCTATTGTTTTATAAGTGTTACCTACTGCATTCGAGCAATTATTAGGTCGTTCGAAAAGTCCCCGCACTTTTTTGGGTAAAAAGTAAAACGCGATTATTTTAATGTTTAAAACTTCTTTGTTAAAATATATATTGACCATTCTGTTCAGTGACTCTTTGCCAACTTATTAACAAAAGATTTATTTTTTGCTCAAAAAATTCTGGTTTTTATTGGCGAAAAAGTAATCAAGATGATTTTTACGGCTTCCTTTGATGTGAAGGTTTTACCATCTAAAATAATTTGTGAAGAATAGGGTGAATGCGGTATGAGTTCCCAGTTTGATACCGTTTAAAGAACAAATCAAAATCGTTAATTCAACGAAGCAAATTTCGTCCAGTGAGAAGCCGCGGGACCCAAATGTCCAGTTTTAAATGCAGACCAAGGCGTTATATGTGGTGATGGACAGTTGAAGTTGCCAAATTGAATTGACCAGCAATCTTACGAGTTGTTATGCGTCGTTTTTTATCAACTAACGCCTTTATTTTGTCTTTGCCAGCTTAAACTGGTCATCCACTACATGGTGCATCTTCAAGATCAAAATGTCCTAAACAAAACTTTTAAAACCAAAAGTGACATTGCCGTATGGACAATACAATGTCTCCATACACCTCGACTAGTTTTTTTCTTACTTGCACTGCATTTTTACCTTTTACAGAATAAAAGAGTAAAATATATCAAGAATTTAGTTTTTTTCCCCATCTATAAACACTCACTGAACAATAACTATGGCACATAAACAAACCAAATTTTTCACGAACAAAGCTTAATAAATGCACAATCGAAATATATAAAGCCTACCTAATTATAATTAGAAAGAACCTCCGAGAAACAACAATAAAGTCATCTATCTGAAAATGCTGCGGGAACTTTGAGAACGACCCAATATTATTTACGACTTTATTATTAGGTACATACCTGCAAAAGTGCATTATGTCTATTATTATTATTAAATTGCATTTCTGCTATGAATATTTTAAGTAACAAAACTAAACTAACTTTTCGTTAAATCAAAATTGACGATATTGAACCAAAACCAGACACGCAGATGCCAAATCAAAGTTCAAACTATCAACGTGAATAAAGTTGCATTTGCATCCGTAATGCTGGTGATTAGTTGAAATGGAAAGTTTTTGCTGATGAGTTCTGCAAACTTATCTTCGAGTCATAAGCACAAATCGTTAATGCACAGCCAGTTGCTCCTATTATCACACAAGTGTTTTATGCTCCAATAACAAAAACCTCTGGATTAATGGGCTGCCAACCGAACTAACTCACACAATTTCCTCAAGAGATCCCCAGCCCACAAGAGAAAACAAAGAGATGAAAAAGGGTAGAAATGCATGATAATTCATCGAGGCATTATTGTCGTATAAATAAATTATTCATTCAGTGATGAATTGAAATGCTTTTAAGTTAATTAAATATAAATCATGGAATTGATTAGCACCCCCGATGAAGTTACAGGATAAACCTAGCTACACACGAGTTTGAAATAAATTTTAATTAAATTTTCACTATTTGTCAGCGTGTAATTAGGTAGTTCTGATTTTCGATGAATTATTGACACATCGACCAAACAGATTAGGCAATATCCGGTCGAAGAGAAACACGTAACCATTTCGTGGGAGCACGATGGCGATGGAGATAGCAGGGTGGAAGTGCGGCAAAATGCTGAAATCTTCGTCGGGAAATTGGAAACTAATAGGAAATGTGCCATTTCTCAGCGCGCGAAATAAAATCTAGAGAAGGAAACGCAATCCTAAGCCAATATGTACGCCCAAACTCGAACGCAAACTCCAAACACATTACATTCCAATACCATTTTGCAACAGCTGAACGAACGACGAATGGACGGATTGGCCGTTCTTCCCATCGCAAAATATTAATTTTCCACCAAATACACCGCAACAAATCATTCAAAATTAATCATAGAATTCGCTAATGAATTACTGACCATAACAGCGTACACTCCAAGCGAAAACAAACACAATTAGCCAAAGCATTGATTTGTTGACGTACGCTATGCTAATTATAATTTCATTATTTACCCCTTTGCCGTGGAATTCGCATCGCATAGAGACACAATCATTGCGCCAACTACAAATAGAAGCCCGGCCCGGCCTAAATGATTGTAATATAGCGCAATCAATCAATCAAATGTCGAGAAATGTCGCGTGCCAACGAACCTCGAAACATCCACTCGTCCACTCGGGAAAAACAATAAACCGAAAACCCGTATCCAGGCAATAAACATCAATAAATAACATAACAATAAAACAGCCGAATACCAACCCACTTGGGTTTTTAAACTGCATGTAATGGTCTGTCGGTTCGGCGACTGTTTGATAAATGTCACCCGGTTGCAGGCGTGAAGAATTAATTAATTACGGAAATAGAAATGTCGCTTTTACGCATCCCATTGCTGTGAGCAGTGGAAAAACTCGAATACAGCGCAGGCGCAATGTAAATTGGAGAATTAAAAGAGGTATTAAGGCGTAATTTACGAATGCAGGTGTTTTAATTTCCTCCACTGTTGCATTGGAGTGCTCTGCATCCGCCCTGAATGTGTTTACATTCGTGCATTTCCTTGACTACAAACAACAACAACGCAGTGCAGCAGTGCTTCGGAATTGTGTACACACACCCAAGGAAACGAAAATAGTTGCACGGTAATACATTTGCTGATCCCGTTTAACTATGGTTGGGAGTTCAGTGTAATGGGGTTCGTTCACTTGTTGGACGACGGGTACACCGCTAACCGCGCCGGCGTGCATACGTTGCCTACATTATATTACTCGAAACAATATAGAGCCTTGTTGTACGAATGCATTCCTCGCGGCTCCTGGCTCCTCGCTCCTGGCGAATGTACTATTAACTTCGTTGCCATTCAACTTCGTGCGCCAGACAAGACCTGAGTCAGTACAGCACTTGGCCACCCTTTGTGTCTAGCAATCGAATCAATAAACTAGCAAGTGTATTATTCCCTGCTTTTTGCCTCGATAATGATGATTAAATAGATTAAGCGCAAAATCCTATAAATTCAATTCCATAATGCATCTTGCACTGCGTACAAATTAAAAATAATTATCGTTGCAATGTGATGCACGTAAAAAGCATAAAATAAAAATTTAATATGCAATTATCCTCGTTCAAAGCCGGACTGCACACTTCCGCAAAAACGTTAGACTTGTTTAAGGGATGAACACAACCCTGGCCTCGCTTAGATGAAATGAGCTTCTTGCTTTGTAGTGCGGACGGAAGCTTCTTGGTCGGGCTGTTGAATCGATAAACTTTATGCCGCTGCTCTTTGCCGCTAACTTGGCAGCGCGCGGCGAAGAAGGGAAGAAACGACGAACAATGTGTGGAAAGTTTCTTGGAAATGTTAGCCAATTAGGAGTAACTCCAAATATACGTTCCGCGTATATATGTAGGTATATTTGCTTGCTAATATTTAATAAATCAACTAGGTTGGCATGGATAATAGAGCTATGTATTAAAAATTTAAATTGGGTGGAAATACACAGAATGGCAAAATTGCTGAATTTTTAAAAATTAATTGAATTCATGCACTTTGCTAGGGTAAAATAATTAATTAACAATTACCTATTTAATTTCAATTCCGTTCATATTCGATTTTATGTTATTTGTCTACAAATATGGACATTCGCGAATAGAACGCAGGGCAGGACTAAACTTCAAACAGTGAGTTGGTACATACTTTTTTAAATGATCAAACTAATATCATTGTAGTGTGTTTGCATTCGCTAGCAAACTGACAGAATACAACACAACTGCAACTTGTTTGTATGTTCGTCTGCATGAATGATTTTGCATTTATAAATGCGCTTCAATTATAATTGCTTATCAAAGCCTCAACACGCTCATCGTCCCCATTCATTGAATTGCTGTATTGTGCGGAATCGGAGTTAATCTGTTCGAAACAAACACACCACTGCACATTTGTGCAAGAAGATCAAAGATTTAAAATCGGTTCATTATTACGTATTTTGTAATTTCAAAAGTGAAAATTGCAAATTCCAACCCGAAAGTAGAAAGTTGATATGTGTGTTACCATGGAAACAGTGCCCCCGTGGAAGAAAATAAACGCCAACAATGGCGCTGGCGTCGAAGAAGAGACAAGTGGGAGCGTGATGAACGGAAATGAACTTTTTGAGACTCACCTGAAACAAAAGAGCGACAAAAAGTTAATCAGGGCTGGCCATTAACGCTCAGCATTTTCAAGGGAACAGAGACTGTCTTCCCGTTACGTTGTGCACTTTAAGTGGCCCACTGGTATTAGAATAGTAATTTCGCCATTCAGCTTCGATTATTCTGCTTGCAATAAAAGTAAATGCCTGGATTTGCTTGACATTTATGTACTTTTGTTTTATTATTATGCCCGTATTTCCTACCAGTTGTTTTGAAAGAGTATTTTGTCAATTTAATATTTTATTTCCTAGGAACTATTGGAATTAATTAATTAATTTAGATAAGCTGAAATCTATACCAAATTTGCAGAAACTATAATACATACATACATAGAATTTAATGAGTCAATACTTCGACAATGTATATGACATCATAATAACTTGTAAACTTAGTCAGCAAAGTTCAACCCTTTCAAGGAACATATACATCGTATGTGCATAAACCAACTTGACATAGCGCAAGCGCAAACCATGATTTGCCATCACGTCTGCTATCAACGACAGACTATTGTGAGGCCGCAATGAATTGATCTACTCGCCTTTCTCCACCAAGCAAAGCAAGCAGCAAACTCGAAAGTTCGCGTAGCGAGTGAATCAACCCCCGACAAACCCTTGTCATTGCCCTGTCAATTAAACTCAATAATGACGATGAACATGACGAACCGACCGAGCACCGCCGAGCGCCGAGCGAAATTAATTACTAATTGTGTTCTGGAACTTTACTTTGCACGCACGGAAGTATTTTTATCCCTGCAATAAACAAAATGATAGAAATGTAAGTACCTCCAAACCGGACAATAAACAAAATGAAAATCATGGAATGCAACTGCAAATTTAAAAATATGGCTCAAATGTGTTGTGGTTGCATAGCAAGAGCATTGCGCATTGCGGTTTCCTATAGCGTTTTTGTTTTGTCCTTGCGCTTGGCGCTTGTGCGTTGTTGCACAACAACTGAATTCGCTCGGATGCTTGGCTTTTTAGAGCGAATAAAGTCCACGCGGCGATACATTTTTGATGAACTCCATCCAAGCCACTACTGCCAAAGCTAAATACCTATTAGTATTGAAATGAAAACTAGAAAAAACACAAGCAAAAAGGAGGACAGCAAAATTAATTTCCAGAGTGCATACATACATACATCTCTCCTTTCCTCTTGTCGGCTGTTGCGTAAAACTTTTCTCATTTTGGATAATTCCACACCGTGCCTGTGGAAACTGTGGAAAGTGACTACACTTTCAAACTAGATTCACTCGGTCCTCCTAGGCGCACGTGTGCTCCCGTCACTTCTTTGCCCGGCTGATAAAAAACACGAAGCGCGAGGTACGAAACTTAAACCGGAACAGACGGGCAACGTGCGCCCGTATGTACCTATATTGAAAACAACTGTATTGTTAATTTTCCAATCTCCTCGCGTTGGTGTTAGTTTGGTTATCTACCTTCTTGTTGCGAACTCAATATCCGCACGCCAAGTGTTCATATTATATTATAGATGCAAAGTTTTTCCTTTTCAATATAAACACATATTGAATATGAAATGAAGATAAAGTGAAATGCGAAGTGACTCCGGAGATATCCATGCGTCTTTGAACGCTAGCACACGTGTTACACAATGTCAAAATCATGAATTTCCTTGTCATTCAAATATGCATCTGCTGCGATTTGGCTTTGATGGTATTTACATCAGTGAATGCCTTCAGGCGACGCAAAGCGAGACGTGCAGAACAAACCAGAGTAATGCGCTGCGCTGTGATGCAATGACAATATCATACATACATACATACATACATACATACATGGCGCTGACATACTGCAGGGCACGTAATGAATGTAATGAGAGCGCGTGAGTATGGAGCGCAATTAAGTACCACTATTACCACCCAGTATACACATTTGTCCACCAAACAAGCGACGTAATAACTTGATGAACAATGATAGTCTCACACGTATCATACCATGTGCTCCCGTTCATCGTTCATCTCGGATGCACACGAATGCCAGTTTTCGTTCATTTAGAGTCCCGATCTTTGACCGCGTTGTATGCTGATGCAATAGTCGGGTATCATTTAGATGAATAACCGCAATTGAGATAAACCACCGATGCGATGAAGCTTAATGGTTCTCTGCATTTAACATTTGATGTGCAATTCTCTATGCATAAACAAAAAGAGCTTCATGCTCGGGCGCATGCGTATACGCGTATTCAATTCACTTATACTTTCAGTTGATTTGATTTTCCTTTGCTTGATTTGACTCACTCTTTCATTCTTTCAGTCGTTCCATTGGTACATCCTCGCATTGAATTCCAGTCGAGTGAATGAAATTCATTAAAAACAGGGGATTTATACGTGCGCGAATTTGCGCGTTTGCGCTTGCGAATAGAAAGAAGTAAGTAAGGAAGAAGAGAAGAGAACTCGACTCGATCGGTCTGCCGAACAATAAACGAATTCCCGTCCAGGATCATGCTCCTTCCGCCGACGCGGACGACAATGTCCTTGCTGCAACGCATCTTCCCTTTAATTACTCCTTCTCTCTCGACCGCAATAGCCATTCGTTATGTTTTTCGGTTCCCGGTTTATTCAGCATGCCATATGCACTTACTCTTCTTTGCGCGTCTTCCAGCTAGCAAGTAATTCGATCGTTTTCCAAGACCGCAACTTGCTAAGCGGGTATAAATTCATATAATTTAGATGGAAATAATTTTCCATTTGAATTCGGAATGCACCCACTCGTATTCGCCTGAGCTGAAGCTGGAAGGAAAGTATAATTAATGCACAACTACGTAGCGTGCAATTCGGCAGTTGTATCCGTATTTGAATTTAAAGCGAAATTTGGCGAAAAGAAAAGGTTCCCTCAAATAATGAATAAAAGCGCCCACAATCATGTGGGTATCAATCAAAATCTCATATTGGCAGCCGGCGAAATGGGCAAAACTAATTCCGCGGAAAAAATTGCAGTGATCGCCTTTTAATTGCACTTTTTCCGCCTTTCCGCTTTCGCAGAAAAATCCCTGCTGCTGTGCTGCTGATCTGGTAATTCATTCAACCGTATGCACTGCCGACTACCGCCTGCCGAAAGCAATGATATGAAAATGTCGAGATTTACGTAAATCCCAAGTCGTGTTCGGGCGTATTGCATGTATCGGTTGGCAATACCCAAGAGCTTGGACTCGAACTCGACAGCAAATGCATTGCGCTGAATAATGCATTCCTGATGCGATTTTTGCATATCTCAGATTTTATTCAATCACCAACCCACTTTGATAAGTGCATTTAGATTCGCTTGCTTCCTCCCCTCGCAGGCGCACGAGTCCTTCTCACAATTAAAGAAAATTCGCAGAACAAACAAACAAACAAAATTTCTTACTTCTTGCACTGAAGCGCGAATTTAAAACCGAGGGGTGCGTTTTCCAATATCTGGAGTCGGTAATTTGTATTCAAACTGCGTCCGCACTCCCTTTTCGAATTTTTTGCATTGAGGCGTTCACGCCCCGTGAATCCAGGAAGAGTATCTTCTTAGCAGGAGCAGGAACAGGAGCAGCTTCTTGCCCCTCATAGATGGCACAATCGGAGCGCGTCGAACTTCCGATTCGTTTTCATTTTTCTTTGTTTATATTCGCCCGGAGTGCGCACACTTGACGTATGAGAATGAGAATGTTTGTACGAGTGCTTTCCTTGCAGCGAATAACCCGCTCCGAGTGGTAAGCCGTGAGTGGAGTGGCACACTCCAGCCGCGTGCACGTCGAATGCATAAAACACGAACAAAAAGTGCCACTCGACCCGGACCGATAGAGATTGCGCGAATTTCGCCGCATCTACGGCTGAAAAAGTGCGCCTTAGTTACATCCCTCCAGCTGTAAATCCATGGCAAACAAGGCAAATCTGCGGCAATGCTTCATGAGAATTAATGTTGTATTACGTTTGAATCGCACGTCATGTCATGGAGAAGCAAACGTCTTACTGATAAATGCTTTGTTTAAATCTCTTTTTCGTAGGTATATGCATTCCCATACACCGCCCTCAACCTTACCGACTGGCAACTATAATAAATTTCCATTGTCGGTGTGGAACGCTGTGGAAACTACTTTCGCACCGTCAGCATTCCAGGTGCGCTCAGTTATAATTTCACATTCAGCGAGATCATCCCCTACATTATAGCCGCTCAGCGGGCGCGTTGCAACTATTTATTTAATTACTTCACTTGCCGGTGCATCGCGAAGGCTACAGTGCAATGGCATTTCTAAGCAAAAATTACCGTTTTTGAAGGCATAATATAGTGCGAAGCGGGCGGGCCATAACGTGCAATTTACGAGGTGGATGCGAGTTAGCTCTCACTGAGGGTTAAATAACATCATTATCCTCGCCATTTAGTCGCCTCGGTGTGCTCCTTTTGTATTTTATAGTCAAACTCCGACGCGAGTTTAGTTGGCGAAAAAGCAAAAGCAAAAAGAGAATATATTACGTTAGCCGCCTTTAGAAATATTAAACTCCCACATCCACCCTTTCCGCTGTAGCTTTGCGCGCTTCACACTTGCATTTCCTTGATTGCAGATAACGCATTGTTCGTTTTGCAAAATAATAACTTCCTGCTGCTTCATTTAATTATCAAATATGAGTTGATAAAGTTGCACGCGTAATAAGATAAGACGGAGAAGAAAGTCTGGTTGCCTATTCAATACTATAAAGTAGCAACTACTCGGATAATTACGCTCGGAAGAGGAGGTTGAATCGACCAAAGCAGCTGCTACTGGGATAGAACAAGTTGCATATTCGTGGTGTGCGCTTGCGATTTACTTTTATATGATGTCGTAAAGAATCCTGCTTTGCGCTCTCTTCGTCCTTAGCTAGCTAAGCAACCCACATATGCGCAATTTCGTTTCAGCTTCTTAGTGAACGAACGAACGAACGTAACTTACAGTCTGCGCCACAGTTGTCCATGGTCTGTCGAACTTTCTCCAGTTTGGGCTTGCAATTGTGGCAAAATGAAGAGGCAGATGTCGTGCCACTACGTCAATGTATAATCAGACCATGGCACAATTTATGTGAAGTGATAACACCCCATAAATACGCAATAAGTTTCCTAACCTTGTAACTCATGCAATCCCTTTTCCGTTCGATTGGGTTTAGAGAAAACGGATGACGCCGATATAATAAATCTTAGCAAGTATTCCTCCATTGGGTTTGATATTAGAATACATCCCCAAACACGCATTAGTTCGTGCAATTTAACAATAACGTTCGATGAGTTTGCGTTTATAAAAAACGCGTTTAAAGCAACTTTAACAATAAATACACGTTAACCTAACTTATAGCCTAGTCATCTTCAACCAATAAAACCGCAGAGCCAACCAAGTAAAATAACTTTTCTCATTTGAAATTGGTAAAAAATGGAATCCCCATGGGAAAATATAATTTCTTAATTAATATTCCAAGATCCAATGCGACGATGAAGCTACAATCCGGACCGTTCGTCAGTCTGGGCAAAAGCGTCGTTAAGATGAAGAAAGCAGCTGGAGGGGCGTACAAAGTTAGCTAATTAAAAAAATTACAAACTTACAAACAAGACCTGCCACTTGTCTGCCCGAAAACGCAACTCCCAGACGCCCGGCACTCGGCGAGCGTTGTTTTCTTTGTGCGTTTGTTCGTCGGGGGCAAAATTAGCAAAGTTTCCATCGAAACGCGAAACGACCGGAATGAGGCGGTTCATCCGACTACCATGGCCGCCAGACGCATTGCAGCTTATTACGAATGATAATGAACACTCACCTGTAACAAACAAAAGAAACAATTATATTAGCATAAGTTTGCTGACAGCACACTTGTTTTACTAAATTTTCTAGGCGACTATAAACTGCCGTAAATTCTACATTGACGGAAAAAACAAACAGCGTAATTAAATTAATGACATGCGCAGCGCAGATTGCATTTGCGCTTGGGCTCGCGCTTCTTAATGTTTTTGTTTCGTGCGGTGAAAAGGAAAACAACGTTGATAAAAAACGCGTAAAGATTGCACGTCTCACAAACGAACGAACGAACGAACGAGCGAATTCGTTGCTCATTCGAGTGAACTTTTCCTCCCTAAAAATACACCAAACGACATTTTCATTCCATTCAACGGTAACGTTGCCTCGTGATTCCGGAATGTTCTATTCTTTCACGGCCGAAATGGAAACAAGTATTCAAGCGGTTGTCAAACAATTCATAATATTTTATGTCGTATAACTCAAACTAGTCGCAGATCTTTAATAATAATCTCGTCCTCGCCAAGTATAGAAAGATTACTGAAAAACTTTAACCGCTATCAGAATTTCTCTCGGTTGACCCGATCGAAAACCAATCAGATAAAACACATTCAAAAGATTCCAAGAATTGAAGTCCAACTCAACTCAACCAAGTGAAGAAGAACCCGAACCGAATCGGATCGGATCGAATCGAAGGAAAAGTATCATAAAGCAAATAAAACAACCCATGCAATTCCGTCGGTTTTACATCGGGAAAATTACAATGGAAACATCAATAAAGTCGACGATAAAGTAGCGCGCACGAAATATGGGCACAAAAAGTAAGGGCTCGCCCACCCACGCCATGCTCCAGTTCCAATTTTAGAGGTCGTATTATATGAAAAATGGACAATTGCTGCAAGATGTTCCATGGCGAATGTCCAAGAATCGTGTTAAACCACCGAGAAACGTACCGTACGTACGTATGTATACCTCGAGCAATACTATAAAAGCATCTGTGGGAAAAGAACATTTTAGGGTTTTTTAAAGATCCAATCTATCCTCATAGAACTTAACCCTTCTGGCCCTTTACCTGACCTCAGCGCAGCAGCATCTAGCAGGCAATTTATAAAAGCAAATGGCTATTAATACAGAAACCATAGCAGGTGTAAGGAAGCCTGTCTGCGCCTTACACCGACTGTACTATAAGGAAAGAAAGGCAAGTGTAAGCGATGAGTGAGATTTTTCAGAAGCAGCGGTCGGAGAATGAATGAAGTACGACAGGGATGGCGGTGCGGAAATGACGGATGAGCAGCAAGGCAGGTGGTGTTCGCACGTATACAAAAGTACATATGTAGCAGACTTGCCTTGCCTTCTGTCTGACCATCGATGCGGTCGAGGTATTATAACATAAGCAAACGCAACTGACAGGAATTCCTTCTTTGCAGGATGTAATTTACGCGCATTCAAACTAAAATATGGTTTAAAATATCGCATAAGTATAGGCAACCCTGTTTACACCAGAGCGAAACAAGTGCAATATACGCGAGTTACTTGGATAAAAAAATGTAAATTTAATTTGGTTGAAATGTGGTAAAAAGCGAAGGCTTCGGTTATACTTATACTATGTGCATATATTATGCAGAGCACCCCATCTTCCCTAGATGAACGTTTCATTAGAACCTTAAGAAATCCCCCAACCAACCACACGTCGTGAAAGAAACAAATATCCCCATCCCCAGAGCACAGGGAGAAGCGAAAACAATGAAGTGAAACTGTACTCTACTCTAGGTAAATATATTTATATTTAGCGCATAAAGGTGCGAATAAAACAAGCGACCTGATACATTGTATGCATGACTAAAAGCACCATAAAGCTGGAAGAAGATAAGGGCTGGATGATTGAATTGAATTCGGCTAGAACCGAATAAATAAATGTATAAGTATCCACCTAAACACATGAGGTAAGCATGACCCAGCCCAATCCACCAACCACTGGCTCCATAAATCTCCAAGACGCGAATTGATTTCCAGCCGTTTCATTGCATATTACAGCATTCTCAGTCAGTTACTCTCAGTCAGGGATATTGTTAAATTATGCCGCAGGTTATATAAGGCAATCAATCTGCAAAGAGCGTTTCGCAAGCTTTACCTTGAATAAACATTAAAGAGAGTACGTACGTTTGTATGCACATTACATGTATAGGTGCTTTACACCTAACAAAACAGTGTTCTGCCGTAAAGTTACATAAAACTCAAGCCAATTTCGAAACATCAGGGAATAAATGTAAAAATGGAAAACATTTGCTTACGATTTGTGCACATCTGTGCATTTTACATGCTGCTATAGATGTGCCAACAGCAAATATTGGCACGTTCGAGTCCTGGAAGTTGCTTCACAATTGATTCTACAATTCGACCAAAAAGGTCGTAAAACCAGGTGCATCTCTGTTGCAAATCTAAGAATATGTTTCTCATGCTTGCATTTGCTTTGCGATTTCTATTGACATGATACGAGGATTGATGTAACACGACAAAGCCAAATAATGGTCAAACAAACTATGTGCACTGCTTGGACATTTTGCTGACAATAAGTTATGCAGCGAAATGAATGTTATGCTGAAATAAACAAAAATTATGTTTTATTATATCAATATAACTCGAACAGTTCCAGTACAGGGCAACGATTAATAATTCATTTGAGAGTTATCGATTTTCATACAGTATGTATTCGGATATACAATAACAAAAACGCCCGATTTTGTTTTCTTTACGCTTGTCAAACGTTTTCAAGAGTACATAACACCCACGCAAACTGCATACTGACCGCTCTTTGCATTGCTTCATCTATAAAAATAAAGCACACAACACAGGTACAAATTTACAGCCTACCGGCAGGTTACAGTCCTCTGCCGTCCTGTGCTACAACGGAGACAAACATGCGTGGGCGCGAGTGCTGATGAGTTAACAGCATTAATAAGTGTCCTCGCTGAGACAATTGCACGTCGGTTATCTCATCAGTGTCGCCTAATTGGTTCGCGGTGCTCAACAAATTGCATCATGGCCGACACCGTGCAAAACAAAAAATAATTCCTGTTGACTCACCTGGACACCACTGAGAATCCCCACGCAGAGGAGCACCGCCGCTACACGCGACATGATTGCGCCGCTCCTGGTTCCTTCGCCGATAAAGTCGCCTTCTTATGGCAATCGATGCGAACGGCTGTCCCTTGTAAATCCTTTGCCGCCGCACGCGGAAAACAGTACCGAGCTAGCGCGCAACACGAACAAAACCCACAACTAATTGCCAACAAGTTTATTTACTTTTGCGAGGATGTCGCGTACACCTGTAATACGCAAACGGATAAGAGAATGCACGGAACGAGAGCGTTCGGCACTTCGACGTACTCCTTGATGGCTGTCGAACGTACTGCTGGCTGCGCTTCGGCAAAATGTCTGCTTGTGCGCCGACGCTACGCGCGCCCCCAGTCGGCGGAAGCACTCCTGCTGTTCCTCTTTCACAAACTCCGGCGTGTGGGAGAAAGATCGGCTGCTCGCACGCAGGTGGAATCCAGAGTGCATTAATTTATAAACTGGATGTTTGAAATATTGCGCAATATATGCAATATAAGTTTGAAAATGTTATCAATCACGCAGCATTATGAATATGCATGAAGATGGGTGCAATTGCAAGAAATATTTCCACTGCTTGCTGTAACTCATTAGCAACTTGCATGCAGTTAGTTTGAAACTTCCCAGTTTCCAAGTTTCACAGCCTAAGTGTAAGTTCTCGCAATGCAGTTAAGAAATATGCTGGGAATTGCTTGCATTTAGAACAATTTAAGTATGCGTCATGCCCTCAAGCGCCTTCCAAACAGACGCACCACTAACAAAAGATTCATCATCCATCAAACGCTCATCAAATTGGCGGCAGCGGCGGCTGTGGCGGTGGTGGCAACGTCGTCGCCCTTGCAATATTTCGCATCAATCGTGGCTACAAATTGCCGGAAAGCACACGAAACCAACAAACACTCCCCGATGATTCAACTTCTACCCCTAAATTCGCCAAAGTACGATTTTAAATATTCTAATAAGTTTCAACATAAAATACATTCAAATGAATGAATTCAAATAAATTCGTACAAATTGGTTGCTAATAAAATACAGCTACTAATCGTTGGGAATGTTAATTGTTGAAATATGCCAAATGAATATCCACTTCGCGCATAACTGCAGCTATTGTCTGGTTTATTCCTGTGAGATTATAGTCGAGCAGAGTCGAGCGCTATTGAAAGGTCTTTTCCTCGTATTGAAAATTTGTTACGCTCCGCAAATGCCGCCATGGCGGATAGCTGAACACAAACAAGCAAGCGATCGACCACGTCCGGGTATCTCGCGTGCGCGTATTGTTTCGAAATATGCGAAATATTTCGCCCGTCCCCGACGCTGGTGGTTCGTGCATTCGTCTAATGCGGTTAAGCCGCCCCCAAGGAAAACAGCAGCCAGTAGCGGACCGCGTACATGCATGTAAATAAATCTATTGTAGTTCTTCGGAAACACAGACGCTGCTGCAGACGGCGAATGTAAAGTTGATCCCATTATAAATCAGTGTTGAGAATTTTTCGATTCCCGCCTGTGCCCGCCGCTTGCACAATGCGGGTATTTTCCCCTCGAGAACGCCGCCAACGGACTTAGCTAAGCAAAATTTAATAAATTCACCAGGCATATAAAAACTGCTAGAGATTTTTCTCTGTACACCCTTCAACAACGACGTGAATTTTTCCAGTATTAAAGATATATGTATAGTGTGCAATCGAGCGACATTAGATGAGCGCATTCTAGTAAGATTAATAAATAATTCAGAAACAAATGACCCAGTGAAAGGTTTATAACCCCGGGATGCATCGCAATGAGATCATTCATCGAATAGTCAATTAAATTGCAGTGTTTTAATAGTAGTATTTACTAGGATTTTCCAGTGTGTAGTCGAATGACCGACCGCCCCACGGCGCAATTCACGGAACGTCGCGGTGGCGGCGTAATGTGTGATGACTCGTAGTAGAAACACGTTGCCTGGCGACGCAATCGATCCGAACGCCTGGCTCATACACCGGGCCTCTGCTGCCAATGCCGCCACCACCAACGCGCGCAGCGCCAATTTTCAAAGACGCACACCGTATGCGCGTCCTGCCAGCCAGGCGAGAACAAAGTGTGGAGGCACTGGTACTGACACAGCTATCCCGGCGCCCGCCACCAGCTAACAACAATGTTCTTGCACAACGAAGTACCAAAGCAAGTGCCGCCTGTTTCTACAAGGTCCTACGCCCTTATGAAAGAATCGATCTTCAAAGAATGTTATTATGCAAGGTTGTGAAATTAATAACAATAATGTTGCCAACACAGAAATATATACTTCCAACGTCTGATGAAAATGAGAACAGTTTCTATGAAAACAAAAAACAGTTAAGGTGTCGTTGCACCACCTTGCTTAAAATGTAAATACAAAATAATTCTAGAATGATATAACGAAACGAATTTTCTTCAGTCTTTTCAGTCGGCCTTTCTTTCAGTATTATCCTTATTATCACTATCATAACTGGCTTTACCCGACATCTCAGATTCTTTACTATCCACGGTATCTCCGCTTTCTTCATCGTTGCTCAGATCTTTAGCCTTTTTACCAACGTCATTATCGGTCGTACTATCACTCTGCCCGATATTGTCATCAATTTCTCTCTGATCCTCATCACCTCCCACGGAATACTTTACTTTCTCACCACGTTTTCTCTTGCGATGCTCTGCATCATCATCATCCTCAATATCAACGTCACATGTGTCATTTGCCTCAGGCATAGCAGATCGTTCCAACTCTAATTCCATGCGTGTACGTAGAGAAACGATGCCATCATTACTTCCCTGAACTTGAGCTTCACTTGTCTCACGCCTGAACTCGATGGTATTGGCAAAGTCATCGTTGCCTGCATATCTAGCCAAATCTTTAGCCAAAGCAAGAGCGTCAGGATCATTTCGTCTGTATAATAACTTCGCAGCTTCTTCGTATTTACCTTGAGATAGAAGACTGAAACGAAAGAAGATATTCATATATCTGCCAAATGTACTTTATAAAAAATTAAATTTTCCGAACAAAAATCTCCAAACTTATTCCGACGCGCACAAGCAAAACTTACGTATTACACGAAAAAGAACAATTGCAAGTATTTTGTTCGAGTATGTCAGACTCGCCACGCGCGCTTCAAGTCGTTATTCAAAAGTCCGTGTAACTATTTTATACTTCAAACTTTTCACACTTCTTCGGGCAACAGAATCTCTCCAGTTGAGCATCGCGCTGCGAAAAAGAATGTGGCCAAAAGTTGGAAACTTTTAACGGCTTTTCCTTGCCTCCGCCTAAGAGTCCAACACTGCGTGAATGAGTTACCTGAGCAACTTGGGATTGCTCGGTGTAATTTAAAACGCAGTTAGAGAAACGGCGCAAAGTTAAAAATTAAACGATCATCGCCAGTGTCACCAGCCTTCCACCCTTCGCGACCGTTCTTTTCCATCTCAACAGACCCGGAATTAAACTAATTCATAATTCATTTGCATGACTTACCATTGTGCAGCCACTTCAAAACGTCCCGTATTAATGCAGTCTTTGGTCCATTCGTCAATAATTTCTTTGTGCAAATTTTTATTATCGGGCTTCTTTAATTTAGCGAGAACTAGCGCTTCACGATGCATTCGTTTAGTTCGCAAGACATTGATAGCTTCCTCAATTTTGTGCTGAGCTAAGTAGACGGAAGCAATCTCGATAGGGTCCGCACTAATTGACTCAGTTAATTGAATAGCGTACGCCATCATTGCATCCTGCCACAACCTTAAGAGACAATAAATTAGAACGAATCCAAAAAAAAGGAGACAAAAAAACAGCCAGCCACAAACAATTCGATACAAGTTCCTAGCTTGGAAGTTTCCTATAGAAATCAAACTTACTTGAACGAAATCATTGGCGCAATGGAGAGAAGCCAAGGAGTGAGGGTGCCGTCATTGATAGCGCGCTTAATTACTTCGCCAATGTCGCCTTTCCATAGTGCTAAGTGATTGTGCAATTCTAACTTTCTTTTGTTCATTTGCAGCTCCTTCTCGTCGTCAATAATATCAATTACACCTAGCGCGCTACCAAAAAGCTTTAGAACATTGTTCTCAGACACAGTATCGCCAGAACCTCGGTTCTGTTCGAATAACAATCGGCAATCACTGAGTGCTATCTCAAGATTCGACTGCCGACCAGAAATGTTTGACAATAATGGCGTAGTGCGCTTGACTTTGACCGTATCAACATTGTCCGTGGCATTCTCCTTCTGCATGAAAAATTGAGACAAATGCTTTTTACGCGCATGTCGTTCTTGATCAATGTCCTCGATAACTTTAGTTGGATGTTCTTTTAAATTCCAAATACGAATAGCATTGTCCTTGCCGGCAGTGATTATGTAATCTTCATGAAGAGGGCTCCAAAGACCACTTAAAAGCGGCTCCATGCCGTTGTTAACAAACGTACTGATTGGCACCATATCGCTCCAAATGATAGCTGTGCCATCTTCAGAAACTGTAGCCAGTTGTCCGTTCTTATGCGGGCTCCAAAAAATATCGTTCACTGGCTTAACGTGAGCAGTAAGTTCGCCGATAAGCACGTCTTTCATTGCTGCTGACATGTCATCTGATACTTTGCTCAAGTCATACACAATGGTTTTACAGTCGCTTGCAGTAGATGCTAACCAATTATGATTTCTTGATATGTCTTCATCCTCAACCGTTTGCAATGGATGCCAGACTAATCGCAAAATTGTCTGTTTTTGATAATAAATCGTTGATAACACTTCATATGTTGGACTAAGAATATAAATTGTGCCAGTTTTACATCCCACTGCCAGTTTAGAGTAGTCAGCCTTCCAAGAAAATTGCGTAATGCGTTCACCCTTTGGAGTTGGGATAATTGTAGGTGTCGCTAGAGCCTTGCGCATATCGTAAACTCCAATTGACCCCGTTGAGCAAACATACAACCCGTGTTTCTCGCAACCAGGCACCGGTGCCCACTCCATTTTGTAAACCCCAGTAAGAAAATGTTGGACGAAATAATTGGGAGGTTTTAAATATTGACCAGCATTAATATAACCCACCTAATTTCCAATGATAAACATTAACAATATTCAAAAGTTCTTAAACATAAATTCTACTTACTTGTCCATCATCTGTACCAAATGCAACTATAAACTCATCAGACGTATGCCAAGCTAATGAAGTCACTTTGCAACGACCTACACGAGTATGAATCTGCTTCATTTGAATAAACTGATTATGCGGTTTGTTCAAATCCCAAATACGAATAAAGCCATCATTCATCCCCAGCGCTACTCTGGCCGGGTCTATGTTTGACGCAGCAAATACTTGGGTACCACTTCCAAATGTTGGATAACAAGCAAGCATTCTCCGTTCCTTTAGAGTGGTATAAAATATATTCCGATCATGACCAATTGACCAAGTGGCAAGATCATCTTCCTGGACATTTATAGTACTTGGATATGAAAATGGTGAAGCAATACAGAACAATTGGCGAACATGATCACAATGAATTAATTTCGGAGTGCACTGTTCCGCAGTAATGTCCCAGAGAAATAACTCTCCTTGGGAACCCGATGAAAGAATTTTACCGGGAGTGACCCAATTAAGCGCCATAAACGTGTTATAATAGTTTCGGTAGTTACGTGAGTCCCTAGGTTTTGGCAACTTCATTAATTTCACTTTATGTCCGTCAGTACCTGCGCAGCATATTGCAATGGCTCCTCCACGACAGGAAGATGCTAAGAGAAAATCGGGTTTTGGTTGAATTGAAATAGGCGTGCTACCAGTGAACAATTGTTCATCCGCTTCTGTCGTTTCAGGACTTGTATCCTGTTCTGCTACGTCTGAAATTACATCAATTGAGGTATTCTCTACTGAGATATTTTCTACTTGTTTCAATTCTTCGGAATTAGTCTCCACTGCTTGTTTATTCTCCCGCTTTCGAAGCGGTCTCAATATTTTGCGACTTTCCTTTTGTGGCGTCATTTCTGGCTCATCAACTGTAGTTTCCGCATCAACCTCTACATCATTTACTTCAGTAATTTTTGCTTTTAATGCAAGACATTCGCTGAGAAAATCATCTGTATTGTCAAGAACACCAGAAACGATAGGTTCTGAAGCCGTTTCAATTATTTCATCATCATCGGCATGCTTCAAACCCACCCAAAGGTTTTTCTTGTTATATTTTTCTGAAATTTTAGGAGTAGACGAAGAAGGTACTTGATCCAATGGAAATCCTTGATTAATTGCGCATAGAATGTGTGTTCCATTCGCTGGTAATGCATCAATAGTGTCAGTTTCAATAACGGCAGAAGCAGTTTCCTTTTCAGTCTCTGAATTTTTGTCGTTAATTTTCACCTCAAATTCCCTTAAACTAAGATCAGCTTCCTTTATAGAAAGTGAAAGTTCTGGCAAGTCAGTTTTTGTTTCTTTCTTCTTAGGTTTACGGACTGTATCCGGAATCACATTGATTGGAAGTGGACACCATACCAAATCAAGAACTTCCTTTTCGTGATTTTTCAGTTTATAAAGCAAGTGTGGTGTTGGTCCTAAATCAAACAAGTGTATTAACTTAAGATTTACTTTTTCTCATCTAATACCTACTTTGAAAATCATAAATGATCACCAGTCCACTTTTAAGACCAAACGCTGTTAATGTTCCGGAATGCGGACAAGTAGCAAGTGCATTGACTTGAGCCTTCACACCAAGAAGGTTCTTATGAGACTTCAGCTCATTAGGCATTTTCCACACAACAATCAACCCATCTTCGGATACTGATACGGCTTTGATATGACTCATAAATGCTACACCAACTAAATTGGACTTGGAAGTTGTATGGGCCTTATGTGAATGGACACAGGTATTATTGTCTGCATTCCAGACTTTCACAACTTTGTCATAGCCAATGGATGCAAACATTTGATAATCAACACTCCAGGTAGGAGCGATACTGATAGACGATACTTTTTCCACATGAGCATAGGGAATGACTGATATATTTGCAGGTCTATCGTACGGAGCTGGTTTAATTATAACAATACTGTTATTGGCGCCATATATCAAAGTGTTGTCGGGGGCACAAGCAGCAATTTTGGTAAAATACCAATTTGCTGCTGGAGGCAGCGTTAGAGAATTCATCTGTAAAATTTTAAATCAAATTTGTAAGCATTTGCAAACATACCGCGAGAAAGTACCGCAATAATTTAGGTTATAATGCAGCAAAATAAAAATTGATAAACCAAAATAAATAAACTGTGATTAACCATTATTAACTAATACTTACAATGTGTACCTAATTTTTAAATTATCACCAACTGTAATAATCACTTCATTAATTCGGAAACAGGCAATATCAACGAACTTCTTTGGAAATAACCAAAATCTGTGCAGTAACCAGATGACTTACTTTAATAAAGATGGCGTAGTTTGCTAGTTGAAGAATATATTCCTAACAGATAGCGCTGGAGTCAGATTGTTTAAAAGTATGTAATAAACTTGCTAGGAAGACTATTTATTCCCAATTATCGTTTTTTAACATCATTAGAAAAATAAAATCATTATGATAATCTATACAATCGCCTTTGTAAATTGCGGAGGTATAGTAATACTTACAGATCCCTAAAAGAATCCTCAGTTACCCTTTCCCATAGGTATATCAAGAATGCTACATGAAATGCCAAATTGAGCAAAATAATATGTGATCATAATTACAGGATGCAACGCTGGGTGATCCAGTTTTTTAAAAGCCATTAAGCCGACTAACAAATCCGATAAGATAAATGATACAGCGCCCATTGACGTTAGAATTTGAAATACGGTACGATTTTTCTAAAAAGTTAACAAAAGTGAATACAAATTACAAAAAGTGTGGGTTAATTACTTTTGTTTGCACTCGCGCTAATGCCCTCCACATCATAGTCGTTAACACAATAGTGTAAAATGGCACCCCAAGAAGCATAACATCTGACAAATATGGAAACAAAACATATACTCCTAAAATAAATAATGTTTGTATAGATTTACTTTTAAATATTTGAATTTCTGCAATACCTAAAGCACCAAAAAAGTAAGATATCACACCAGTTAGAAGACTCAACGACTGAAACCCAAATGCACTAATATAAAAAATATGTGCTATTAGAAATGAAACCATGCCCAATATAAACCAGCTTTCAGAGTTCCAAACTAACGCATAGTCGCCGATACATGAGAAAAATAACCCTTTAACGATTTTCCGCCAGTAGGCTTCCTGTCTGCAAACAAACACTTAATTAAACATTAAACAAATATTGAACATTATTAAATCAACCTTGAAGCATAAACTATTACTGTAAGTTGAACTCGCTTAACTATAATAATAAAGTAAACTAAATAATACCTCTCATCAACTTGACGACCATGCCTAGAGACAAATGCCATCAAACAAAACATGGGTAGACATTTTAAGAATGCTGCATAATAACCAGGATGGCTTTGCGGTATATACCATAAAAAGTACAAGAACACTGATGTGATAAATGGTAGTATTTGGAATATAATATTTTGTTGCTAAAAATAAGTAAAATTCAAATTGTTAATTAAATAAACAAACTTTTTTAACTGAATAGAAATCAATTTGACTTAACTGATTATGACCTGCAATGAAACTAGAATGTGAAATTGTCGTATCAATAATTAAAACACATTGGAAAAGGGTCAAATACAAATTGATTTCTATTGAGTTGAAAGTTCTTATGCACCATAAAATATAATATTTGTACCAAACTTACCATTTTTAGATTTAAAGAATAATAAAAATATTTCGATTGATATAGGAAAGTATGCAATAACTCATAGATGCGATAGGTAAAACTTTTAGTAGAGTAATGTGCGTTTACTGACGCTGCTTCCGTTGCATTGACTGCAGTACAAACTTGATTCAGGCTTAGGGCTCACAATAGTAGTTGAAAACTTATCAATTGAGTAGCGCCATATCAATGTAAAAATACAGTTTAACACTCTTATCAACAGCGCATCGAGCTATTCTTGCATAAACAACTGATTGAGTATCAGGCGAATGTTTATTAAAACTCATCATTGGCACACGCGAACAAACAACCGGCTTTAACTTTAATGATCAACGTCATATTCGTATCCTATTTAAACTTGCAATTCATCCACACAAAGTGTTTCAGATTTATAAACATAGTGAACAAGTGCATGTTGCAAAACATACGCGAATAATGAAACTGAATCAGCTGAGTGTGATTTTCTGTACTTTTTAGTTGTTTTCAACTTATTTTAGAACAGTTTCACGTTCAACTATATGCAACTTATTCAACATATTATTTTTAGTTAGATTAAAGTTTATAACTTCGATTATCAAATAAAAAATTGTGACATAAGCAGAAAGTACTTGTCACATTTTGTACAATTTTGCTATTTTTATATATTTTTAGTATTTTAGCAATTTTTCAAACTACTTGCAAAAATGTACGCATCTCACAAACATTCTTTTTTGCAACTGCCAACTTCTTCGATAAATCCACGCATTATCAACCGATGCGTTGATAAAGGTAGCATATTCTTTAAAATAACTATAAAAAAGGTTTTATAATATCTACTTATAGCAATGGGACAACCAACAATTGATCAATTTGACCAAATGCCACCATTCAATCGACTCACTTCCAGTCATCCTTGTATTCCCATTCCAAACTGTGATGTTACAAGACGTCCTCTTGCTTTTGACCGTCTCGCTATGCCTAAATTACGCAAAGAATTAAACAGCAAAGATCCATGCATTGTCCGTCAAGCCATAAGCACTGTATGTGATCTCGTGCATGATCCAGAGCGTAACTACGAAGCAATTCGCTTAAGATTTCCGAAAAATCTAGCGCACCTTCTCACCTACGAAGACGCAGATGTGCGTGAACGTACTTTAATTGCATTGATTACCATTTCGAACCTGTTGGATGGTAAATATGCAATTGTGAAAGATAAGACATTATTAGAAAATATACGTCTTTGCATGAGCGACATTGAAGTAAGCGTGCGATTTCAAACTTATCGTTTGATTGAAATGCTATCAATGGTTTGGATGTCGGCTGATTATTTAGTGGATAACGGATTTATTGAAATTATTATAAACAAATTATTGCATGTGCATGAAATTGAAAACAAAGACATTGTTTCTTTGATGCTGCAAGGACTTGTCAATCTGATGTATTGCAATGGAAAGTTTATAGCACTTGAATGTGGTTTATATGAATTACTTATTGAAATTCTTGATCACAATAATAATGAAGAAGTTATTGGATGGACGCTGAAAGGTATAGCTATTCTAACAGAAACTGAAGAAGGCAAAGAAATTGCGCTAAAACGCAAGTTGTTAAAGAAGTATTTGTATCATTTCATCTTCAAGGATGAACAAATGATTTTTGAAAATGCATTAAATGTTATGATATTCGCAACAATTAAACCCAAAGCGCTTAAACAAGCAGTAAAGTTACCAAAACTTACCGACAGAGTAATAGAACTTGCAAAAAACCCAATTCATCCAAGTACACAAAGATATTGCTTGCAAGTGTTAGCAAATCTCTGTGGACATGGAGTTATTAAGAGACAGTTACTAAGAGACAGAGTTCAAGAACTGGAGGCCATTGATGTTGGACATGATGAACATACTCAACGTGTGAAACACATTTTGCTAGTAGATACCCTTGTTTTTGGTTAATTAATTTAAAGATTTGAGTATGAAACATATCGATAAAACAGGTTTCACACATAATATCACAACGTAGAATAAACATAACCTTTCCAACCAACTGCGTCACAATATCTCCAAAATATTTTTATTGTTAGATTTTTAAGTTCTTTTCTACAATAGTGCGCTTGTTGCATAGAATACTCAACTAAACAATCATTCCAAAAGTTGCATACTTTATTCATATTAAAATGACGAACGTTATTTTATCTCTTCCTGAATTTTACGCATCCTACAAAAAGTGGATAAGTGAAAACCCAGTTAAAGCTGGAGACTATGAAATAACTCTGAAATGGATACCATATTTTGTAGCAGGTAAGTGGCTTGTTCTATTGTACATACATAAAGTTTAAAGTTCTACTTTCAGGCAGACTTAATGATTCAAAAATTGTCTCTGAATTAATCTATTGCCTATCAAACCTTCTGGTGTTCTTCAATGACAGAATTATTTGCAAAACGAGAGGTTTGGAACTTCCATCTACTGGTAACCAACTAAAGACATGGCTGACTGTTCTGGAATACTGCGAAGTTGTGTTAGAATTAAGTGCTAAAAAAACATGGGGCTCCAGTGGCAAATGGCTCATTGTGTTTTCCATCCAGGTTTTCAAGTATATGCTTATTTATTTATGACATAGCTATAGTTATTGCTTATTTATGAAAAAATGTAGGTGCATATCAAGAATACTTTTGGTATTTCATCACAAAGAAACCGTAATTCAAAGTCCACCAATTCCACCTCTTAATAGGAAAGAAGCATTGGCAAGCGGGGACAATAAATTAAGAATGGCAACATTGGCCCAGTCAAATTTAGAAGCAGTTTCATTTAATTTGAAACGTTCAGGGAGGATTATTCGCAAAGTGGATGGCGCGCCGCCGATAACCATGCGTAATTGGAAGGCCATTAAACGATCGCAATTTGAAAATGAGCAGTCTTGCGAACAGGCTTTAGTAAACCAGCAATTAGCTGCGGAAATGATTTATATTTTAAAGCCAGTTATTCATTTGGGCGCCATGGGTTGTTTTGGCACACGTTCGTGGAAGCCATACTTGTTAAGCATGTTGTTAGATTATGGAAGGTTAGTAACTGAATCTTATTATTACGCAAAGAGACGTGCATAACATTGTCCTATTTCAGTTTAAAACTTTACAATAGATGTGCCAAATGTTTGACGAACAAGCAACGTCTGGAAATTTCAAGACGTTATATTGGATTACTAATTTATTTATTCCGCTCACCGTTTTATGACAAGTACAGCAAGGAAAAAATCGCTTGTGTTCTTATGTCTTTGAGCAGGAATGTTCCTTTGGTAGGTACAATTTGTGAACCACTTCTTAAATATATACCATTTTGGCAAAATAATTACTTTTATATGTGGTCGAATTAAGTTGAGGATATATGACAGGTCGGGGTGATGGTGGTTACGAATTTTATATTGGCGTAAGGTACAAAACCAATTTATTTTTATGTTTCAATATGGAAATAGAACTGCTAATAATATTTATAAATTAGAAGACCTTGAACAATATAATATAAACAATTTGTATTAAATATATACATTTTCTTTCTTTTATGACACAGCTTATCCATAAATATTGAGTTCATTTAAAAAATTGGCTACAAAAATATCATTATTAAATTCATTTAGATAATTAATGTCGAACACAGCAATTGAATATCAACGTAATCTCATATCTTAACCATAATGTAGTTATGACCAAGTAAGCTTAAGGAATTAATAATTATCACATATTTAGTTGCGAATATCTATCACATGGTCCCACATGTGCTACCATAAATAAGACGCACTGCACTGATTAGTATATCATTTACGTCATAAGTCTATCCATAAAAACATTAATAAGAAACGTTAAATATTAAATTTGATATAAAAATATAACCTGACATTAATATCTATAAAGATGTCTTTCTTACTGGTTTCCCAACGGTTGCTTCAACTTTTTGGCGTGGATTCTTCGCTCGAGTTATATGTCGTTGACTTTCTGTTACTTACTGACTAGGTATAATGGTTGAAGATGTGATTTAAAGTAGAATTATGGAGCTCGCGCTGATTCACATTGCAAGGTCATCGACGCTCACCGCGGGCGCAACAAACGGCTTCTTATCAATTACTTTTACTGGCCGCCGATCTGATTCGGGACGGCTATCATTACGCATCGAAGCCGAACACGGCATTTCGTGTGCCTCATGCTTACACTGCTCTGTCCAGTCGCTCTCGGGATCAGAGAAAAGATTGCTGTGATCGCGATCACCTCCGTATTCATCATCATCGCCACTGTCTGAATCAAAGAGACACTCATCACTTCGGCCTTCGAAATCTATAAAATTAATCAATTGATCAATGATTACTGCGTCTTATTGGTCCGTGATTATTTACAATTTCCTCGTAATAAGGACGCTTCCTCATCATCGTCAAATTCTAATTGCGTGTTCAATTCCTTTTCGTATGCGGTTTGTACAAATGGCGAGTCACTGTCGGTAACATCGAATATTTCTGTCACTTTGACCTGTAAATGCACAAACTGTAGACACAAATTATTTCAAACATCATGTCGATTTCCTACCTTATTATTTTCTAAATAATAATAAGCAATAATTGCGTCATGATGTGCAGTCACTTCCAGAATCTGGTCAAAAGTGTCATCGTCCACTGGTTGCTGGTCGAATCGATTCATAGTGAAACTGGGCGTTCGCGAGATCATCTTGCTGCTACTCAGAGGAATCTTACCATCATCTAGGTTCAATACAAAGTTTAGGTTCATCTTGTTCGATGTCTCCGGTAACTCGCTGGAATCGTCATTATAAAGGTCTTCTTCGTTCGAACTTCGACGTCGAACCCGCCGCACGGGTTTCTTTAACTTTGTTCCACCATATTCAGTGATATCAAGTTGGCACGTAATATTGGCACTGAGTTGCTGGCGCTTCTTATTGACTTTCCTTAAAACTATAGCTAATTGCTCCATGAAAAATTTGCTAAGTTCCCATAAGTTATTTCCCATTGTAGGTGCTGTCGCCATAAATCTAAAGCGAAAAGAATAGAGAACAAATAGAATTAGATATAATAAAGCAGACTAGGAGTTTTCACCTTGGT
This sequence comes from Aleochara bilineata, assembly GCA_003054995.1. Lineage (NCBI taxonomy): Eukaryota > Metazoa > Arthropoda > Insecta > Coleoptera > Staphylinidae > Aleochara > Aleochara bilineata. The sequence continues at coordinate 29,027 of NBZA01001750.1, forward strand.
ACTAATGTAAAAGATGTACGTTTGTTTTGTATCATGTGCTTCCTACAAGCGCCGTTTTTACACGTCCTTTTTGGTAAATTATGCGAAATTTGCACGGTGGCAAACTTGTACGCATATTCTCTACGTTCATATGAATCCCCGGTCATGCTAATTCAAGTTGTGCATGTAAATTTGTTTTAAAAGAAGTTTACGAAGCAGAAGATAGATAGGCAATAGACAAGCACATAACAAAACAAACGAAAACATGATAAGTTTCTATCAATCACGCAACGCAAGCGATAGAGAAGCGAGAAATATAAAACTCACTTTGTAAAAGTGGCAAACATCATATCACAGGGCAGTGTGTACGGAAGACTAAGCACCGAAAGCAACTTCATGCCGCGATGTTTGAACAGCCAGTTAACGAGCCCTTTATTTGCTGAGTCGATTGCTTCTTGGAATATATTCAGCACTGTGTCGGGCAAATTGGAGACTAGTGCTTCCTGTAATTATAATCCCATTAGACATCGGTATAAACTGACATAAGGTTCTTGTTGCTTACTTGACGATGCATCTGACATTCCGTGCATTCAGGGTCGTACTCAAAAGATTCATCCAATGTTTCAGCAACAACAAAAGTGGATTGCACAGCCAGACAGCGAGTGCAATTGATTAAATTATTGCGATGTAGAAAGCGTAAGGCGTCGTCGAAGCCTTGTTTACACATATTGGATAGAACTTCCGGTTTGGGCGGAAATAAGATGCGCATTATGCGGTAGATATTACGCCTTGATAGTTCAATAGATGTATTCGCCACGTTAATCTGCAAATAGACCATATATATATTAGAAATACAATTCTAGAATATTCTAGAAACAATGTACTTACGTGGAATAATTGCATGCTATCGTCACGTGGACAAATATCACTCTCACCGCAGAAAGGGCTAACTGTGATTGTATTTTCATCTAAAGTTGGCAAATTGTCGCTGAAACCGCCGTCCATGTACCGAACTCCTCGGAACTTTGGCGGGAAGATTCCAGAAAACAGTGGAATGAATGCCGACGCCAGCAGCGCTTCCATGAGATCCTGTTTGGTTTCGAACTCTGACACAATGACATTCTTCCCATCATACACACGAGTCATCGAAATGTGCAACTTCCCGCTGACGCGAATATGTGCATCGTCGGGAAGCAATTTCTCCATGCCTTCAAGAATAATATTCTGGATATTGAATGAAGGATGGAAGGGCCCCAGTGACTTGCTGCGCGCTTCGCAGGCCACCCGCAATACATCGCTGGTCAAATCGCCTAGAAAGAGGAACAACAAAACAAAGAATTAATATTATCGTACGACACACAGCAGGGGAGATGGATTAATCTAGAAGTCGTATACTACATACATACACATTTTGATATCGTTTTACATTAATAATTAATCACAGTTATAAATAATAACGTGCGTCGGCATCATTGGAATGTGGTAAAAACAGAGAAGCCGCTCATGTACGGAAGGAGTATTTAAAATGGCTGATAACCTTTATTAATATCGTCAACATTTTGAAAAATTCGAGCAACAGACGAATGGCTCATTCATCATCATCAATCATCTAATGAAATGCATGCCAATCGCAGTGATATTGCAAGCTACAAGGTGACTACGATCACAAAACTACTGTGCACCAAATTCGCTTAAATGATAAACAGATTATCGTTGTTTACTATCGAAATTCAAGAATAAGTGGTATGCGTTTGTACGCATGTAAGTACATAGTTGTAAACAAACTAACAAGTCTGTCACTGCGCAATTGCATTACCGTTGGTTGATGTTGACGAATTCGTAGTAATAATGTTTATAATTTTTTAGTCAATTTAACGCAATTTAATATTACAGCTTAGCAACAATATAAAACGGTGCAAAAGTTCAGTTCGAAGGTAATAAATGAGTCAACTACGTGAAAAAAATCAAACAATAAAATTAAATTTAGTACATAACTGATATCAATGTCGTATTCTTATCAGTCAAGTTCTAAGATGTTAAAAATCATGTTATCTTTGATTAAAGCAAAAGTTAAGATAACGTTTCATAAAAACAATTCCGCCTGAGTGACCTTAAACTCGCTTCAGAAACTTTCTCTCCTTTCTTTGTCATTTTCCTATGCACTGTGCCAAATAGTACAGAATCAAGTACATAAAATGAAAACGATATACAATATATAAAGCATCCCGATAAGTGATCGTAACTTTCATGACCTACATAATCTCCCACACGTGCCTCTCTATTTTTCCCAAGATACGATCATTGCGTACAAACACAACAAAATATAGAAGAATCAAGAATCTAAGCTCAACTGATTCACTCGAACGACACGAGAAACGCGTGCCTTATCAACTTCTTGAATAATATTTGCTTCGATCACATTACAAACAACGTAAAACAAAAAACTACGGCCTCCCACCCAGGGCCACAATTAGATAGGACCCATAACTACATCGGTTTATTGAACTCCTCACTATTTGATTGTTTAATATTTGCGCAATACTATACTTTAATTGTTATATTTATAACCTAGAAAAAGTTCAACTTACCCAATGGCATATCACATAACAATGAGCAGGCGGCGATGGCACCGGCCGATGCACCTGATATTTTGTTCAGGAGAAGATGTGGGGCATACTTCCGGAAGCACACTGCCACCCCCACGTGATAAATGCCCAAGAAGCCGCAACCGGCAAAAGATAGATTCATTTTGAGAGGATGCCTCGGTGGCGTTGTAGGTGATGAAGCAATTAATTCCTCAATTACACTCAACGACGTCCCACACTCGTTCGCGGTTGACGAATTGTTTTCCGGCGTTGACGTTGTATTGTTCTATGGTAAACAAATACCAACACGAGCGGTCGATGCAATCGACAATGCGCTGTGTAGTTCGATATTGAACTGGTCTGATCGGAATTCGAACAATAACAGCTGATCAAAACACTACGATGATTGTTTGACGCCTGGCTCGTTGATATTATTGTTTCTTGCTTACTACAACTGATTAGAAACTTGGTACTCGCCGTTCACTATCCTCTCGGTAACTGAGAGCAGCTGCTTGATGCTAGCGTGTTTTGAATGCATGCACTCATAGTGGGGTTAGCACGATTGGTCGGGTGGGGTGGTGTGTTTTAATAGTTCTGACGTCATATAAAGCGCCAAAATTCAAATGAGTTCAAGTTTATGTACATGTATGTACTTGCTATGATTGTGGCCATCCGTGGATATATGTAAATGTTGGATTGCATTTGTTCTGATTTATTGCATTCTTCTATGCTATCA